>WNWK01038672.1:0-17824 GCA_009830355.1 Cherax destructor | reverse complement strand
GGGGGGTTAAAAAGGCCCCAAAAAAGGGGGGGTTTGGGGGGGGGGGGCCCCCGGGGGGTTTTTCCCCAAACCCCCCCCCCCTTTTTTTTAAAAAAAGGAAAAAAAAATTTAAAAAAAGGGAAAAAAAGGGGGGGGAAAAACCCCGGGAAAAGGGAAAGGAAAAAAGGGGGGGGAAGGGGAAAAAAAAAAGGGAGGGGGGGGAAAAAGGGGGGGGGGGTTTTTAACCCATTTTAAAAAGGGAAAAAACCCCCCCCCAAAAAAACCCCCCAAAAAACCCCCAAAAAAAGGGGCCACCCCCGGAAAAAACCCCCCCAAAAACCCCCCCCAAAAAAACCCAAAAAAAAACCAAAGGGGGAAACCCCCAAAAAACCCCCCCCCAAACCCCCCCCAAAACCCCCGGGGGTTTAAAACCCCCCCCCTTAAAAAACCCCCCGGGAAGGGGGGGGAAAAATTAAAAAATTTTTAAAAAAAAAAAAAAGGGGGGGGGAAAAAAAGGGGTTTAAAAAAAAAAAGGGGGGTTTTTGTTAAAAAAAAAAAAAAGCCCCCTTTTTTCCCCCCAAAACCCCCAAAAACCAAAAAAAAAAACCCCAAAACCCCAAATTTTTTAAAAATTTAAAAAATTTTTTTTAAAAAAAAAAAAAAAAAAAAAAAAAATTTTAAAAAATTTTTTAACCCCAAACCTAAAAAAAACCCCAAATTTTTTTTAAAAAAAAATTTTTTTTAAAAAACCCCCCTTTTAAAAAAATTTTTTAAAAAAAAATTTTAAAAATTTAAACCCCAAAAAAAAATTTTTCCCTTTTGGGGGGGGAAAAAAAAACCCCCGGGAAAAAAATTTTAAAAATTTTCCCCCAAAAGGCCCCTTTAAGTTTTAAAAATTTTTTGGGGAAAAAAAAAAAATTTTTTTTTTAAAAAAAAAAAAAAATTTTTTTTCAAACCTTTAAAAGGAAAATTAAATTTAAAAAAAAAAAAAAATTTTTTTTAAAAAAAATTTTCCCAAAAAAAAAAAAAAAAAAAACCCCCCCAAAAAAAAATTTGTAAATTGAGTGCAAGGAGAGCCACTGACATGCCATGGCATTAGGGGCAGCTTATTCTAGTCCTTAAAGACTATGTACTTAATATTAGAGAAATTTATTGAGTTTATTCTAGTTAAAAATTATTTTCAAAATTACAATATGATGAAATTTTACTGTTTAAATTATTATATAATGATATTAGATTGTTACAGGTGTTAAGATTCTTGAATGATAATATGGAATTGAGATTATCTTAAGGAAAATAACATTGAGCATTTTTGACATTAACTTATAATATGAGTAGGGGGTAACATAATAGTAACATATTATTAAAAATTGAGATTATCGTATAGGAAAGTAATAATGAGCATTTTTCAAAGTAGTTTATAGTATGATCATTTAGTTTTGGGTGAGTAGGTGGTTTTGAGTTGAGTCTTAAATTGATTTTCAGACAAGATTATCTTAATATTTACTGGTAATGAATTCCAGATTCTGGGGCCCTTTATGTGCATAGAATTTTTACATAGGTTGATATGAACACGGGTTATATCAAAAAGTGATCTGTGTCTTGTGTTGTCGTCATGGGTCCTATTAAAGTTGGTGAGGAGAATTTTGAGCAGAGGGTTTATATTAGAGTGTAAAGTTTTATATATGTAGTAGGCACAAGAGTAAGTATGAATGTTCTTTACGGTGAGTAGTTTGAGACTTTTGAATATTGGTGGAGTATGCTGTCTAGAGTGGGAATTTGTTATCATTCTGACTGCGGCCTTTTGTTGTGTTATGAGTGGTCTAAGGTGATTTAACGTTGTTGATCCCCATGCACAGATTCCATAGGTGAGATACGGGTAGATAAGGAATGATATAGTGCAAGGAGAGCTGATTGAGGTACATAATAGCGTATCTTTGATAATATGCCTACTGTCTTCGGATTTTCTTGGAAATTTGTTGTATATGTGTTTGGAATTTAAGGCTACTGTCAAGGTGGATTCCTAGGAATTTTCCCTCTGTGAGTCTTGTGATGGGTGTACCATTGAGTGTTATGTTAAGTGGAACATTTGTGGCTTTGCTTCCAAACTGTATGAAGTAGGTCTTGTCAGTATTGAGAGTAAGCTTGTTAGTCGCCATCCATGTTGATATTTTCTGTAATTCGGCATTAACAGTGTTGGCCAGTATAACTGGATTTGGGTGAGAGAAGACATATGTTGTGTCATCTGCAAATAAAATGGGTTTGAGTAGTTGTGATGCATTCGGTAGGTCATTTATGTAAATGAGGAATAGGAGTGGCCCCAGGACACTTCCTTGAGGGAGTCCGACTGTAATTTGTTGTGTGGAAGAGTTCCTCCATTTGTGTACACGTATTGGCTTCTGTTGGTGAGGTATGACTTTAGGTAGTTGAGTGGGTGCCCCTTATACCATAGTGTGCTAATTTTGTGAGCAGTAAATCATGGTCGACTGTATCAAAAGCTTTGCGTAGATCAATGAAGATTCCCAGTGGGACTTCTTTTTTCTCAAGTGCTGTATATATTAACTCCAACATGTGCATAATAGCATCGTTCACTAGCATCATCACTAGAGTCACTGCTTTTATCACCAATATTATCACTACTGTCACTGCTGTTATCACTACTGTCACTGCTATTATCACTACTGTCACTGTTGTTATCATCACTACAGTCACTGCTATTATAACCACTACAGTCACTACTATTATAACCACTACAGTCACTGCTATTATAACCACTACAGTCACTACTATTATAACCACTACAGTCACTGCTATTATAACCACTATAGTCACTACTAATATCATCAAGACAGTCACTGGTATTATCATCACTACAGTCACTGGTATTATCATCACTACAGTCACTGCTATTATAATCACTATAGTCACTACTATTATCATCACTATTGTCACTGCTATTATCACTACAGTCACTGCAATTATAACCACTACAGTCACTGCAATTATAACCACTATAGTCACTGCTATTATAACCACTACAGTCACTACTATTATCACTAGTCACTGCTATTATAACCACTACAGTCACTGCTATTATCACTAAGTCACTGCTAATATAACCACTAGTCACTACTATTATCACTACAGTCACTGCTTTATAATACTACAGTCACTGTTATTATAATCACTACAGTCACTACTAATATACAAACTAGTCACTACTATTATAATCACTACAGTCACTGCTTTATATCACTATAGTCACTGTTATTATTACCACTACAGTCACTACTAATATCAAGACAGTCACTGGTATTTCATCACTACAGTCACTCTATTATCATCACTACAGTCACTATTATTATCCAATTCACTGCTATATCAGACAGTCACTGTATTTCATCACTACAGTCACTGGTATTATCATCAGTCACCTTTATTACCACCTACAGTCACTGCTATTACACCACTACAGTCACTGCTTATACTAGTCACTGCTTTAAACCACTACAGTCACTGCTATTATCCACTACAGTCACTGCTATTATAATCACTACAGTCACTGCTATTATAACCACTACAGTCACTGCTATTTAACCACTAGTCACTGCTATTATAACCACTAAGTCACTGCTATTGTAATCACTACAGTCACTGCTGTTATAAACACTATAGTCACTGCTATTATAATCACTACAGTCACTGCTATTATAACCACTACAGTCACTGCTATTATAACCACTACAGTCACTGCTATTATAACCACTACAGTCACTGCTATTATAACCACTACAGTCACTGCTATTATAACCACTACAGTCACTGCTAATCATCAAGACAGTCACTGGTATTATCATCACTACTGTCACTGGTAATATCAACACTACAGTCATTGGTATTATCATCACTATAGTCACTACTATTATCATCACTATAGTCACTGCTATTATTATCACTACATTCACGGCTATTACCATCACTATAGTCACTGGTATTATCATTACTATAGTCACTGGTATTATCATCACTACAGTCACTACTATTACCATCACTACAGTCACTGCCATTATTATCACTACATTCACGGCTATTACCATCACTATAGTCACTGGTATTATCATTACTATAGTCACTGGTATTATCATCACTACAGTCTTTGGTAATATCACTTGTATTATCATCACTACAGTCACTGGAATTATCACCACAGTCACTGCTATTTTCATCACTAGTCACTGGAATTACCATCACTACAGTAACTGCTATTATCATTGGTGTCACTGCTATTGTCATGAATACATTCACTGCTATTATCATCACTAGTCACTGCTCTTTTCACTACTGTAACTATTATCATCACTAGAGTCACTTGTATTATCACTGCTATTAACACTGGTACTGTCTCTTTTATTATCATTGCTACAGTCACTGGTATTATCATCACTACTTTCAATGCTATTACCATCACTACAGTCACTTGTATTATCACCACTACAATCACTGCTATTAACACCGCTACTGTCTCTGCCATTTTCATCGCTACAGTCAATACTATTATCATCACTACAGTTACTGGATATTATCATCACCATTTTCAATGCAATTATCATCACTAGTCAACAGAGTAAAGTCTGAGGCAGCTACTGTGAAAAGCTCTGTTCCACAAGGCACAGTACTTGCTCCCATCCTATTCCTCATCCTCATATCAGACATTGACAGGGATATAAGCCACAGTGCTGTGTCTTCCTTTGCAGATGACACCGAATCTGTATGACAGTGTCCACCTTGAAGACACTGCAAGACTCCAAGCAGACATAAACCAAATCTTTAAATGGGCCCAGAAAACAATATGAAGTTCAATGATGAGAAATTTCAATTACTCAGATACGGAAAACGTGAAGAAATTAAAATCTCATCGGAGTACAAAACTAATTCCAACCACACAATAGAGCGAAAACTAATGTCAAAGACCTGGGAGTGATCATGTCAGAGGATCTCACCTTCAAGGACCATAACAATGTAGCAATTGCATCTGCTCGAAAATGACAGGATGGATAATGAGAACCTTCAAAACCAGGGAGCCAAGCCCATGTTGACACTTTACAGATCGCTTGTTCTATCTAGGCTGGAATATTGCTGCACACTAACTGCACCTTTCAAGGCGGGTGAAATTGCTGACCTTGAAATGTGCAGAGAACCTTCACCGCACGATAAGTGCGATAAACCACCTCAACTACTGGGAACGCTTGAAGTTCCTAAACCTGTCTTCTAGAACGCAGGCGGAGAGATACATTATTATATACACATGGAAAATTCTCGAGGGCTTAGTACCAAACTTGCACACAAAAATCACTCCGTACAAAAGCAAAAGACTCGGCAGGCGATGTAACATTCCCCCAATGAAGAGCAGGGTGCCACTAGCACGTTGAGGGACAACACAATAAGTGTGAGGGGCCCAAGATTGTTCAACTGCCTCCCAGCATACATCAGGGGATTACCAACAAGCCCCTGGCTGTCTTCAAGCAGGCACTGGACAGGCACCTCAAGTCGGTACCTGATCAGCCGGGCTGTGGTTCGTACGTTGGACTGCGTGGCCAGCAGTAACAGCCTGGTTGATCAGGCTCTGGTCCAACAAGAGGCCTGGTCACAGACCGGGCCGCGGGGGCGTTGACCCCTGGAATTCTCTCCAGGTAGACTCCAGGTAGTCACTACTTTTATCACCACTGCTATTATCATCACCAGAGTCAATGAAGTTAGTTTAATATTTTTATTATGCACCCCATACCCATCTTGTGGACGGTAGACAAAAGATTTCAAACCTACATAATAGGTCTGGGACTGGGGCCGAAAAAGTTACAAATGTAATGAACTCCAGGTAGATCTGGTCACAATCATGACCAAGTTACAACTGTAATGAATCATCTACACTTACATATAAGGTCCATACCCTGTCGAGTATTGGAAGAGCGTGTAATGAATTATTTGTGCAAATATTATTTAAGTCACACTCAAACACACACACCCAAGCACACACACACACACACTCACTAGTGGGTAAAGCTCTCGCTTCACGCACGGAGAGGCCGGGTTCAATTCCCGTGAGGCAGAAACAAGTGTTTCTTACACACACACACACACATACAACAGGCCTAGTGTCTAATTGACATGTGCCTAGGACAAAATGGTAACTAACACACACACATCACTACTTTCACTATTATCACTACAGTCACTGCTTTTATCACCACTAAAACCACTGCTACTATCACTACTGTTAATGCTATTATCACTACTGTTAATGCTATTATCACTACTGTTAATGCTATTATCACTACTGCTAATGCTATTATCACTACTGTCAATGCTATTATCATCACTACAGTCACTGCTCTTATCATCACTACAGTCATTACTTTTATCATCACTAGAGTCACTACACTTGTCACCACTATAGTCACTGATATTATCATCACTAGTCACTGGATATTATCATCACTTCATTCATTGCTATTATCATCACTACAGTCACTTGTTATTATCATAACTACATTCACTATTATCATCAGTACACACTGATATTATCATTCACTTTCAGCATCAGTACAGTCACAGGTATTATCATTACTATTGTCACGCGAATTATCACATCACTAACGTCATCACTACTATTACCAATACTGTAACTCCTGTTATCTCTAATGTAACTACAATTATTACTATTTATTGCTATTACTACGGTGGCATACACGCCCGTATGAACATAATGAAGTGATTCCAACCTTACTAAATATTTAGACTCAGCATATAAAAAGCATCTCGTAAACATTTTCTAAGTTTTGAGTATCAAACAAATTATTGTTTTTATAAATGATGGATAAGAATATAAAGAAAGCCAGCCAGTCCTAAGTTATGCCAGGACAGGAAAGAGATACTGTGAGTAAGGAAGAGGAAAGCAGCGGGTCCAGCCAGGAAGTTATAACTAGTGTTGACTCTATGGATGATAACAGTTTCACTGAAGACAGTAAGAGTGACGACAGTGACACTGACGACAGTGACATTGACAGCAGTGACACTGACGGCAGTGACACCGTAGATAAGGGTCATCAAGGAGGTTAAGGTTTCAACATACCCTCAAAAGACAGAAATCAAATGCATTATGTCCTGCAGAGATTTAGTTAGGTCTTCAGTAGCGGGGACTGTGTTTCCACAAGTGCTGAATCAAGCATGTCTAATGATTCATCACTGAGGTTAGGCTATGATAACCTGTACAGATCTAGATTATAGCTTCCTGGTACCGACGTTGGGAAAACAATAATGAAAAGAAAGAAAAAATCCTAATATAAATGTAGAAAAAGGCAAAAGTTGGACAACAAGGGCGAACTTAAAACGTTATAGAATAAACGAAAAGTTCTTGTGATAGATCCAACAAAATGTCGTTCATGGTCTTAATATTACGACCCTTCTTCAAAAACGGAGGATTTTAGATTCGTTCAAAATTAGGTGTATTTAGAGGGACCTAAAGTGAAACTCGACACCAGAGACGAGTCGGACCATCTCCCAGATAGGGAAGATGAAATTAAAAATCTTCTTGGTGAAAGTGCACCCAAGTCACTATTTGTTGGGCTGCATAAATACAGCTGTAGTGTGGCAGAGTTGCGGGCAGTTGCAACTCGTAGTTCACCTCGTATTCGATTAAAACCAGATAAGAAGGATTTTATCTGGTAGCATCAAATCGATGCTGTAAGGGCACCATTTGATGAAAGAAGTGGAAGATATGTTTCTGGTTGTCTCCTCATGCCCTGTGGAAGTGGCAAGACCCTGGTAGGCATCTTAGCTATGACAGTGGCACGGTGTAGGACCCTGATAGTTTGTTCAACCGTTGAACATGTTGCCCAGTGGTAAGAGCAGCTGCTGGAATGGACGGAATTAAAGAAAAGATATTTTTAGGTTTACAAATACTACACCGAGACAGGAAGCATGGAGAGGATAAGCCATTTCAACCAAGCCTGTGTGTTTATAACAACTTATCAAAAGTTAACAGCAAGGCTTATATATCAGATAGGTATTGAAGAAAATCAATACGGTAAAAATCGCAAAATAAGTTATGTAGATGAAGTAATACTTCAACAGAAGTATGGCTTATTAATATTTGATGAGGTCCACCATCTAGCTGCTTTAGATTTCAGTAAAATCCCAATATATTTTAAGTCAGTCTGAGGCTTGGCCTTACCGCTGATCTCTCGAGAGAAGATACGCGTATTTGTCCAATTCTCGAACGGGTTGGCAGTGTTCTTCATGAGATAAGGGTCCCCGAGCTCATTAAACTTAATTTAATAGCAGATGTTGCAATCAGGAATGTATCTCTGCCTCTTCCTGCATCATTTTTGTACTTAATGAAAGAAAATAAAAATGAAAAATATCACAAATGGCTTATTATCCTAAACCCATATAAATTTTCTTTTATCAAGTCAATGATAGACCTTGTTGAAAATAAATTAAGATAAAAATTACTTGTTTTATTTGATGATCTTGTTCACATTTAAACTTTTGCTTATGCCTTCGAAAAGAATTATATGTGTGGCCAAACATTTGAAAGGTCAAAACATTTGTATGAGTTTCGAACAACCCCTAAACCCTAAACACTTTTCATCAATAGAATTGGAGACACCGGTCTGGATATTCCTGACTTGGCTGTGAGCTTACAAGTCGGTTGCCATGGAGGGTCCAGACAGCAAGAAGTCTAGAGACTGGGGCGAGTATAAAGGTACAAAAAAGATGGACGCCCATCGGTATTCTACACCGCTTATACCGACTACGGTGATAATGCAGAGGCCCACTGTCACCTTTAGCATAGCAAACACCACCTTGAATTAGGCTATAAGATGACACAGATTTCCACTGAAGATGTTATCTTAAAATATGATAACGTTTACGAAAGCCTATTGTACCAGTTTGGAAGAAAGCTTGAGCAATTTGTCAATTCTGAATAAGGTCCCCTTAGCACATGGTTAAAACAGCACTACATTCCACTCCTAAGATTGCTACCATCTGCCTAATTTGATAACTTGGTGTGAAGTATCAAAATAATATTCAATAACTGTGTGTTTAATAACAACAGCCTGGCTGGTCAGCTTGCAGACCACAGTTTATGGACTGAGGTTCATTTGTATCACTATTAAGTGATCCACATAAATTTAGCTTTTCATTAAAAGTCTGCTATAATACAGCATCAATTTATTAATAAAACTGTGATATTTGATATATAATATTTTACGATTTCTTACATTTTCTTAATTTTAAAAAAGCTACAATGTGCATGAGTCATTTATTTGGAAGTTACATATTTATTAATATTTTCTTGTGACTACTGAAATAATAGGCACACTATTGGTGTGAATAGTACTGAGTATTAGCACAAATAAGAGAGTAATAAATATCATCTCACTGTCCTTTTACAACCACTTTCGTTAACGCTATTTTCACTGCTACTACCTTTATTATAACCATAACTGCTATGACCATTATTATCGCCAGTCACTGCTATTATCACTATATTCACTTATATCATCTCTAGTCACTACTATCATCACTAGTCACTGCTAACACTACTACAGTCACTGCTAATTTTCATCACTACTATCACTGCTATTATCATCTCTAGTCACTACTAAACAAAACAAACAAACAAATTTTATTTCATTGCAGATTGCAGATTACATAGGTATCGGTAGTTACAATGTAAATTGAGTGCAAGGAGAGCCACTGACATGCCATGGCATTAGGGCAGCTTATTCTAGTCCTTAAAGACTATGTACTTAATATTAGAGAAATTTATTGAGTTTATTCTAGTTAAAAATTATTTTCAAAATTACAATATGATGAAATTTTACTGTTTAAATTATTATATAATGATATTAGATTGTTACAGGTGTTAAGATTCTTGAATGATAATATGGAATTGAGATTATCTTAAGGAAAATAACATTGAGCATTTTTGACATTAACTTATAATATGAGTAGGGGGTAACATAATAGTAACATATTATTAAAAATTGAGATTATCGTATAGGAAAGTAATAATGAGCATTTTTCAAAGTAGTTTATAGTATGATCATTTAGTTTTGGGTGAGTAGGTGGTTTTTGAGTTGAGTCTTAAATTGATTTTCAGACAAGATTATCTTAATATTTACTGGTAATGAATTCCAGATTCTGGGGCCCTTTATGTGCATAGAATTTTTACATAGGTTGATATGAACACGGGTTATATCAAAAAGTGATCTGTGTCTTGTGTTGTCGTCATGGGTCCTATTAAAGTTGGTGAGGAGAATTTTGAGCAGAGGGTTTATATTAGAGTGTAAAGTTTTATATATGTAGTAGGCACTAGAGTAAGTATGAATGTTCTTTACGGTGAGTAGTTTGAGACTTTTGAATATTGGTGGAGTATGCTGTCTAGAGTGGGAATTTGTTATAATTCTGACTGCGGCCTTTTGTTGTGTTATGAGTGGTCTAAGGTGATTTAACGTTGTTGATCCCCATGCACAGATTCCATAGGTGAGATACGGGTAGATAAGTGAATGATATAGTGCAAGGAGAGCTGATTGAGGTACATAATAGCGTATCTTTGATAATATGCCTACTGTCTTCGGGATTTTCTTGGAAATTTGTTGTATATGTGTTTGGAATTTAAGGCAACTGTCAAGGTGGATTCCTAGGAATTTTCCCTCTGTGAGTCTTGTGATGGGTGTACCATTGAGTGTTATGTTAAGTGGAACATTTGTGGCTTTGCTTCCAAACTGTATGAAGTAGGTCTTGTCAGTATTGAGAGTAAGCTTGTTAGTCGCCATCCATGTTGATATTTTCTGTAATTCGGCATTAACAGTGTTGGCCAGTATAACTGGATTTGGGTGAGAGAAGACATATGTTGTGTCATCTGCAAATAAAATGGGTTTGAGTAGTTGTGATGCATTCGGTAGGTCATTTATGTAAATGAGGAATAGGAGTGGCCCCAGGACACTTCCTTGAGGGACTCCGACTGTAATTTGTTGTGTGGAAGAGTTCCCTCCATTTGTGTACACGTATTGGCTTCTGTTGGTGAGGTATGACTTTAGGTAGTTGAGTGGGTGCCCCTTATACCATAGTGTGCTAATTTTGTGAGCAGTAAATCATGGTCGACTGTATCAAAAGCTTTGCGTAGATCAATGAAGATTCCCAGTGGGACTTCTTTTTTCTCAAGTGCTGTATATATTAACTCCAACATGTGCATAATAGCATCGTTCACTAGCATCATCACTAGAGTCACTGCTTTTATCACCAATATTATCACTACTGTCACTGCTGTTATCACTACTGTCACTGCTATTATCACTACTGTCACTGTTGTTATCATCACTACAGTCACTGCTATTATAACCACTACAGTCACTACTATTATAACCACTACAGTCACTGCTATTATAACCACTACAGTCACTACTATTATAACCACTACAGTCACTGCTATTATAACCACTACAGTCACTACTAATATCATCAAGACAGTCACTGGTATTATCATCACTACATTCACTGGTATTATCATCATTACAGTCACTGCTATTATAATCACTATAGTCACTACTATTATCATCACTATTGTCACTGCTATTATCACTACAGTCACTGCAATTATAACCACTACAGTCACTGCAATTATAACCACTATAGTCACTGCTATTATAACCACTACAGTCACTGCTATTATCACTAGTCACTGCTATTACAACCACTACAGTCACTACTATTATCATTACAGTCACTGCTATTATAATCACTACAGTCACTGATATTATAACCACAACAGTCACTGCTATTATAACCACTACAGTCACTGCTATTACAACCACTACAGTCACTGCTATTACAACCACTACAGTCACTGCTATTATCACTAGTCACTGTTATTACAACCACTACAGTCACTGCAATTATCACTACAGTCACTGCTATTATAATCACTACAGTCACTGCTAATATAACTACTAGTCACTACTATTATAACCACTACAGTCACTGCTGTTATAACCACTACAGTCACTGCTATTATAACCACTACAGTCACTACTAATATCATCAAGACAGTCACTGGTATTATCATCACTATAGTCACTACTATTATCATCACTATAGTCACTGATATTATTATCACTACATTCACTGCTAATATCAAGACAGTCCTGGTATTTCCATCACTACAGTCACTGGTATTATCATCACTACAGTCACTACTATTACCATCACTACAGTCACTGCTATTACAACCACTACAGTCACTGTTATTATCACTAGTCACTGCTTTACAACCACTACAGTCACTGCTATTATCACTACAGTCACTGCTATTATAATCACTACAGTCACTGCTATTATAATCACTACAGTCACTGCTATTATAATCACTAGTCACTGCTATTATAACCACTACAGTCACTGCTATTATAACCACTACAGTCACTGCTATTATAACCACTACAGTCACTGCTATTGTAACCACTAGTCACTGCTGTTATAAACACTATAGTCACTGCTATTATAATCACTACAGTCACTGCTATTATAACCACTACAGTCACTGCTATTATAACCACTACAGTCACTGCTATTATAACCACTACAGTCACTGCTATTATAACCACTACAGTCACTGCTATTATAACCACTACAGTCACTGTTAATATCATCAAGACAGTCACTGGTATTATCATCACTACTGTCACTGGTAATATCAACACTACAGTCATTGGTATTATCATCACTATAGTCACTACTATTATCATCACTATAGTCACTGCTATTATTATCACTACATTCACGGCTATTACCATCACTATAGTCACTGGTATTATCATTACTATAGTCACTGGTATTATCATCACTACAGTCACTACTATTACCATCACTACAGTCACTACTATTACCATCACTACAGTCACTGCCATTATTATCACTACATTCACGGCTATTACCATCACTATAGTCACTGGTATTATCATTACTATAGTCACTGGTATTATCATCACTACAGTCTTTGGTAATATCACTTGTATTATCATCACTACAGTCACTGGAATTATCACCACAGTCACTGCTATTATCATCACTAGTCACTGGAATTACCATCACTACAGTAACTGCTATTATCATTGGTGTCACTGCTATTGTCATGAATACATTCACTGCTATTATCATCACTAGTCACTGCTCTTTTCACTACTGTAACTATTATCATCACTAGAGTCACTTGTATTATCACTGCTATTAACACTGGTACTGTCTCTTTTATTATCATTGCTACAGTCACTGGTATTATCATCACTACTTTCAATGCTATTACCATCACTACAGTCACTTGTATTATCACCACTACAATCACTGCTATTAACACCGCTACTGTCTCTGCCATTTTCATCGCTACAGTCAATACTATTATCATCACTACAGTTACTGGATATTATCATCACCATTTTCAATGCAATTATCATCACTAGTCACTACTTTTATCACCACTGCTATTATCATCACCAGAGTCAATGAAGTTAGTTTAATATTTTTATTATGCACCCCATACCCATCTTGTGGACGGTAGACAAAAGATTTCAAACCTACATAATAGGTCTGGGACTGGGGCCGAAAAAGTTACAAATGTAATGAACTCCAGGTAGATCTGGTCACAATCATGACCAAGTTACAACTGTAATGAATCATCTACACTTACATATAAGGTCCATACCCTGTCGAGTATTGGAAGAGCGTGTAATGAATTATTTGTGCAAATATTATTTAAGTCACACTCAAACACACACACCCAAGCACACACACACACACACTCACTAGTGGGTAAAGCTCTCGCTTCACGCACAGAGAGGCCGGGTTCAATTCCCGGTGAGGCAGAAACAAGTGTTTCCTTACACACACACACACACACATACAACAGGCCTAGTGTCTAATTGACATGTGCCTAGGACAAAATGGTAACTAACACACACACATCACTACTTTCACTATTATCACTACAGTCACTGCTTTTATCACCACTAAAACCACTGCTACTATCACTACTGTTAATGCTATTATCACTACTGTTAATGCTATTATCACTACTGTTAATGCTATTATCACTACTGCTAATGCTATTATCACTACTGTCAATGCTATTATCATCACTACAGTCACTGCTCTTATCATCACTACAGTCATTACTTTTATCATCACTAGAGTCACTACACTTGTCACCACTATAGTCACTGATATTATCATCACTAGTCACTGGATATTATCATCACTTCATTCATTGCTATTATCATCACTACAGTCACTTGTTATTATCATAACTACATTCACTATTATCATCAGTACACACTGATATTATCATTCACTTTCAGCATCAGTACAGTCACAGGTATTATCATTACTATTGTCACGCGAATTATCACATCACTAACGTCATCACTACTATTACCAATACTGTAACTCCTGTTATCTCTAATGTAACTACAATTATTACTATTTATTGCTATTACTACGGTGGCATACACGCCCGTATGAACATAATGAAGTGATTCCAACCTTACTAAATATTTAGACTCAGCATATAAAAAGCATCTCGTAAACATTTTCTAAGTTTTGAGTATCAAACAAATTATTGTTTTTATAAATGATGGATAAGAATATAAAGAAAGCCAGCCACTCCTAAGTTATGCCAGGACAGGAAAGAGATACTGTGAGTAAGGAAGAGGAAAGCAGCAAGTCCAACCAGGAAGTTATAAATAGTGTTGACTCTATGGATGATAACAGTTTCACTGAAGACAGTAAGAGTGACGACAGTGACACTGACGACAGTGACATTGACGGCAGTGACACTGACGACAGTGACACCGTAGATAAGGGTCATCAAGGGAGTTAAGGTTTCAACATACCCTCAAAAGACAAAAATAAAATGCATTATGTCCTGCAGAGATTTAGTTAGGTCTTCAGTAGCGGGGACTGTGTTTCCACAAGTGCTGAATCAAGCATGTCTAATGATTCATCACTGAGGTTAGGCTATGATAACCTGTACAGATCTAGATTATAGCTTCCTGGTACCGACGTTGGGAAAACAATAATGAAAAGAAAGAAAATATCCTAATATAAATGTAGAAAAAGGCAAAAGTTGGACAACAAGGGTGAACTTAAAACGTTATAGAATAAACGAAAAGTTCTTGTGATAGATCCTACAAAATGTCGTTCATGGTCCTAATATTACGACCCTTCTTCAAAAACGGAGGATTTTAGATTCGTTCACAATTAGGTGTATTTAGAGGGACCTAAAGTGAAACTCGACACCAGAGACGAGTCGGACCATCTCCCAGATAGGGAAGATGAAATTAAAAATCTTCTTGGTGAAAGTGCACCCAAGTCACTATTTGTTGGGCTGCATAAATACAGCTGTAGTGTGGCAGAGTTGCGGGCAGTTGCAACTCGTAGTTCACCTCGTATTCGATTAAAACCAGATAAGAAGGATTTTATCTGGTAGCATCAAATCGATGCTGTAAGGGCACCATTTGATGAAAGAAGTGGAAGATATGTTTCTGGTTGTCTCCTCATGCCCTGTGGAAGTGGCACGGTGTAGGACCCTGATAGTTTGTTCAACCGTTGAACATGTTGCCCAGTGGTAAGAGCAGCTGCTGGAATGGACGGAATTAAAGAAAAAAGATATTTTTAGGTTTACAAATACTACACCCGAGACAGGAAGCATGGAGAGGATAAGCCATTTCAACCAAGCCTGTGTGTTTATAACAACTTATCAAAAGTTAACAGCAAGGCTTATATATCAGATAGGTATTGAAGAAAATCAATACGGTAAAAATCGCAAAATAAGTTATGTAGATGAAGTAATACTTCAACAGAAGTATGGCTTATTAATATTTGATGAGGTCCACCATCTAGCTGCTTTAGATTTCAGTAAAATCCCAATATATTTTAAGTCAGTCTGGAGGCTTGGCCTTACCGCTGATCTCTCGAGAGAAGATACGCGTATTTGTCCAATTCTCGAACGGGTTGGCAGTGTTCTTCATGAGATAAGGGTCCCCGAGCTCATTAAACTTAATTTAATAGCAGATGTTGCAATCAGGAATGTATCTCTGCCTCTTCCTGCATCATTTTGTACTTAATGAAAGAAAATAAAAATGAAAAATATCACAAATGGCTTATTATCCTAAACCCATATAAATTTTCTTTTATCAAGTCAATGATAGACCTTGTTGAAAATAAATTAAGATAAAAATTACTTGTTTTATTTGATGATCTTGTTCACATTTAAACTTTTGCTTATGCCTTCGAAAAGAATTATATGTGTGGCCAAACATTTGAAAGGTCAAAACATTTGTATGAGTTTCGAACAACCCCTAAACCCTAAACACTTTTCATCAATAGAATTGGAGACACCGGTCTGGATATTCCTGACTTGGCTGTGAGCTTACAAGTCGGTTGCCATGGAGGGTCCAGACAGCAAGAAGTCTAGAGACTGGGGCGAGTATAAAGGTACAAAAAAGATGGACGCCCATCGGTATTCTACACCGCTTATACCGACTACGGTGATAATGCAGAGGCCCACTGTCACCTTTAGCATAGCAAACACCACCTTGAATTAGGCTATAAGATGACACAGATTTCCACTGAAGATGTTATCTTAAAATATGATAACGTTTACGAAAGCCTATTGTACCAGTTTGGAAGAAAGCTTGAGCAATTTGTCAATTCTGAATAAGGTCCCCTTAGCACATGGTTAAAACAGCACTACATTCCACTCCTAAGATTGCTACCATCTGCCTAATTTGACAACTTGGTGTGAAGTATCAAAATAATATTCAATAACTGTGTGTTTAATAACAACAGCCTGGCTGGTCAGCTTGCAGACCACAGTTTATGGACTGAGGTTCATTTGTATCACTATTAAGTGATCCACATAAATTTAGCTTTTCATTAAAAAGTCTGCTATAATACAGCATCAATTTATTAATAAAACTGTGATATTTGATATATAATATTTTACGATTTCTTACATTTTCTTTATTATAATCAAATAGAAGCGCTAAACCACAGGGGTTATACAGCGCTGCAGGTTATTGTAGGATGCAGGGAGAGTGAGTTGTAAGAGGGAGATGGACGATTAGTAGGGTATGGAGTGCTAGATGACGGTGGGAAGTGCAGGGGTGGAGGGTAGCAAGAGATCGAGGTACAAGGGACTGAGGGAGGTGCTAGAGGTATAATCTTCAGAGTTTGTGTAGTAAGTCAGTTTCTGTCAAAAAGTCAACAAGAGAGTCAGGATTAAAGGAGGGTCCATCTGCAAGAAGGGAAGGTAAAGAAAGGGCCGCAGAGCGAAGACGTCGTTGGAGGTAAATTCTGCGTGCTCGTTGATAGAGTGGACAGTCCAACAGGATATGTCGAACAGACACTGGAACCTGACAATGCTCACAGAGAGGGGCAGGGAGCCTCTCCATGAGATACCCGTGAGTAAGACGAGTGTGGCCGATGCGAAGACGGGAGAGAGTAGTCTCCCAACCTCGACATTGGTGACAAGAAGAAGGCCAGAAACCTATAACCGGTTTAATAGAATGAAGTTTGTTATTCAGCAGGTCAGACCAGCGTTGTTGCCAACGGGTGCGAAGGTGGGTAGCAATGACCGCAAAATAGTCCGTGAAAGGAACACCTCTATATGAAACTGGAAGGTCATGTACTGCTGACCGCGCAGCAGTGTCTGCCTGTTCATTGCCCTGTACGTCAACATGACCAGGGACCCAACAAAAAAAAATATCTTTATGCTTGCTAAAGA
>WNWK01038671.1:0-17824 GCA_009830355.1 Cherax destructor | reverse complement strand
GATGTACAAAGCGGTCTTGAAAAATTTTAAAGGACTTTGAAAGGGAAGTCAATGAAGATGAAAAAGTGAGCCGGGGATGTGTCCAAAAAATACACCTAGGTGAAATTCCTAATGAATCCTTCAAAGGCAAAGGGATGCCCGGCAAGTGTTAATCTTTTTGGAAAAAATACATGGGGCCCAAACCAGGTGCGTTTTTGGGGACATACTCTCTAAAAAATGTCTCTGAAGTACCCGGCCCTCCTACATAGTCGTGCTGGATTTTGGAATCAGCTTGGTATTCTATGCAGGACAATGGGGATTTGAAAGGGTTTAAGGGGGTATGGACTTTGGCTATGGATGCCCTGAAACCATGGGGTTTGCGACAGGCTCGCAACCATGGGGGGCTCCGTCCTGAAGGCAGTGCGGCCAAGACACGGAGACAGAGGGAAGGTGGCAAATGTTGTGACCTGAAGAAGGTTTTGACAGGGACAATGCAGGTTCAGGCATGGACTTAGACCAAGGAAGCCAGCAAAAAGTGTTGGAACATATGTTAAAGGAAATATGTCCCCCCCCCAAGGTAAAAGGTATCAAAGACCCGGGAGAGGACGGGGGCTTCGGCATGTGGAGGTTTGTGGGGACGTGGAACCCCCCCCATCTCGTGATGGATGCTCCCGGGGGGAGGTCTGAGTGTGGTGGATGGAAGTGGATGTGCATCGGGTAGCGTCAAGTGAAGGGTGTGGTGACACGGGCGCTGGAAATGCACAGAACAGCATCTATTCTGATGTTCTTAACACCAGCCAAGAGGCCTGGTAAAAGTTGTGGGAGTTGGGGTGGTTCGGGGGGTTTAAAGCCTAAACGCCAATTTAAAGAACCGGAAACCAGAGATTGTGATAAATGGTAAGGGGAAACAATGGGGCAAAGTGAAAAAGGCGAGTCAGTCAAGCCCAAACCACCTCCCCGGGCCCTCCGTTATTGACCATTAATGTTAATGGACTAGGTGTGGTAAAAAAGGGGTTTTCAGGTTTTTTTAGGTATAAAGTGGATGGAATTTCTTATGTGGTGACATTGCCTATGTTCTTTAAAAAGGGGGGTTTTTTTATGAACTATTTTTTATCACTGAATGGGGGAAAGGGGAGATGCGTTTCTCCGGGGGACGGTATTCAGACCTCTATTCTTTTTTATATGTTGTATACGGATAGGGATTGAGGATTAAAAATTCTTTTTTGGGGAATTTATTTTTCCCCCTTTGGTCCCCCCCTTTTTTTGGGGGCGAGACGGGGAATTGAAAAAGGGGACATTGGACAAATGCTTTCATATCGTCGGATTAACACAAGTGAAAATTATCGGGGGGGCCCTAATCCGTCTAATGCGGATGATTTGCCTGCGTGTTGAAACACTTTTGGGTTTGGATAACAAAATTTCGGTATTCTGAATGGGTGGAATTTTTCCTGATTTCGCGCGTGTATGGCATTGGTGGATAAAATGAGGGGCAGCCGCAGTAAAATTTTAGTGGAATAAAAAAGGGATTTTTCAAGGAATATACGATGCGTTTGAATTACCGTTCGAAGCTGATGAACGGGTGTACGTGATTTTAAGAATATGGTGTGGTCCATCAAGCAATCTTGGGCCGAGGGGGGGGTATCTATGAAGGGACCCAAAAAAGGGTCAATACATTAAAAGTTTTTCGACGACCTTTCCCCCCCTATGTGTTACCCTAATTTGGGACGCAGGCATACGTGACTTATGCTGGTCCGTCTCGTCCCCTATGTGGGTCGTATGAAAAATGGCAGCAGACGACGGCGACCAGGGGTCTTACAGCACAAGAGCGGCATTGGTTGAAGATGCAATTGCTGTTCAGGAGGGGGACGTAAGGCGTGGTGTCGAGGGAAGATGGGGACATAGTTAAAGGGGACTGCAAGGTGGCCGGGGCTCTACCTAGGGGAAGTCACAACGTGGGGGGGTACCGGCTGTACAGGGTGGACTTTTGGGTTGGGGGATAGCAGCAGAGTTGACAGGGGAAATTTTGGGGCTGTTGGACAGTTCAACAGGTGTGGAGGAGGAGTGTGGAGGAGGGTGGGGAAATCAGCCCAGGGACACTAGTCTTTTTAACGGGGGGTGCCAGTTACAGTGCATAATGGGGAAAATGTGCTGGGGATATGGACTTGAAGTGATTCACGAACGTCCTATGGGTGGGCTGGGGACCGTCCTTTCGCCCGCTCAAAGGTTAGTAAAAAATTTTGGTAGAAGTTGCACAAAAAATGGAGCTGAGTGGAAGGAGTGTGGGGGACAGGAATTTACGGGGAAAAAAAAGGAACACTCCCCGGGATGTAAAAAAGGGGTTTGGTTAAGAGAAATCAAAGGGGGAAACCCCTTTTTTAAAATATTTTGGGGCTCACGTTAACGGGAAGGGGCTAAACGAGGTCTCGAGGAAGTGGATGGGGAAATGACGATGGGGAAGGTATGACATTAATGTAGGGTTTATACAGGAACATAATTATAAGTATGGGAGGTTTTCAGTTGCAAGGTTATAAAGTGTATGCTGGTAGTTCAGGGGCTTTTAAGGGGGGGTGGCGGTAATTGTAAAAGGAACACCCTTTTCAGTTATTCCCGGGGGGGGGAACGGGGGGGTTTTTTGAGGGTGGGTGGGGGGGGGGGGAAAATCAGGGTAGCTTTCATTGGGGTTTTTTTGCCGGCTATAAATCCGTAGAGTGGGGAAAATTTTGTGAGGATCAATTGGTATATTCGGGGGGTTGCCAGAAGTTGTAGTAGTGGGTGGTGATTGGAATAGTATCTAAGGGGTCAAAATGTAGAAAAAAGGGGGGTCGGGGTTTGTGCTCAGTTTTTTAAGGATTTCAGGAAGGTGGGACTAATTGATGTGGTGGGGGGGGTTGGGGTTTTTGATTATACTTTTGTGAGGAGGGTATGCAGCACGGTTAGATTTATATATGTCTCAAGGGTTATTAATGTGGGGGTGGTGAGTTGTGTGGATGTAGGTTTTGATCATAGGGAAAGTGTTAGTGGAGCTTGAGTGGGCAGGTATGGTGAAATGGTATCCTGGGTATTGGAAACTAAATGTAAGTCTTGTGGAAGGAGGAGGGAAAATTATTTGCCGAATGGTGGGGGACGATGGGGAAAGGTAAGTTACTACCGGAAACAAGTGTCATGGTGGGTGGACGGGGGCGAAGCCAACGATAAAATTTTTATAAAAGTAGAGGTCGGGAGGGCAGGGGGAAGTATGGATTGAAAAATATTTGGAGGATCAGCTGAGTGTATGCTATGAGAGGGTTGGGATAAGACATAAAGTGAGGTCCTGGGATTGGGAGAGATTAAGAAATACAGAATGAACGTTTTGATGCGATTCTGTGCGTGGAGGTGTGGATGAGGTTTTATGGGGTGATAAGCCTTCCGGCTTATGTTTGGGGTCTAGGAAAAGGAGGGAGGGATGATGATTTCGAGGTTGGTGGTTGGAGAGGACGAGATGGTATGAAAGAGGTCAGATCATGGGACACAGAAGCGATGAGTTTGTATTTAGAGAGTTGGTTTAGAGGATATTTAACGGCAGGAGAGGGAGGGGAAAGAGAGGAGAATAATTGAGGAGGGGGTCATGGAGAGGTTGGGGAGGATGATAGGGAAGCTATGAGTGGGGACATAAGTGAGGAGGAGGTGTGGATGGCGAACAGAGTATGAGTAAGAGAAAGTCACCTGAATTGATGGAAATTTGAATGATTTTTATGTGTTGCAGTGGGAGGTCATAAAAGATTGTTTAGTGAGATTGATGAATCGAATGAAAGAGATGGGTACTATGGGCGTGTCGCAGTCACTGGGGTGATTGTTTTAGTAAAAAAGGAGGGGTAGGGAACAGATAGGTGATTATCGGGGTTTATCGATGATGTGTGGGGATTATAAGATTTTTGAAAGTGGTGTAAAGGATTAAGAAAGTAATTGGTAGGGTAGTTGAAGAGGGGCAAAGAGGGATACCGGGGAGATGTATGAATAAAGGCATGTTTGGATTAGGAATTTTGTGGACAATAGTGTTGGAGGTGGTGTTTTGGCTGTGGATTGAAAACTGCGTATGATTGTGTTGAAAGAATATGTTATGGAGGATCATGAGGAAGCAGGGGTTTGGGGAGGAAATAGTGGGATGGGCGGAAGCCCTGTATAAAGATGCAAAAGTGAGGGTGCAAGTTAATGGGTTGGTAGGTGCGGAAGTGAGGATGGGGAGAGGTTTGAGGCAGGGATGTCCCTTGTCTCAAATCCTATTCGGTGTATGCAGGATCCTTGTATAGACTAGTTAAGGTAGGAGTAGGGGGCGGGGAGGGGAAGTTGAATGGGATACAGGAATTGTTGGATATGTGGACGACACCACGGTGTTAGTGAATTCTGAAGAGGGTTTACGTGCTATAGGATTGATTATCAGTTTGTTTGGGAAAGCATCTGGTATGAGGATTAACATTGCTAAGTCCAATCTAATGGAAGTAGGTACATGGGTGGGGAGTGGGGTTAAGGTATGGATGGTCAATAGTAGATAGATTGAAAGTTTGTGGTATAGTGGTAATGGCTGATTAGGGGGAAACTAGAAAAGTTAATGTCGATTTAGTTTTAGGTAAGGCATTAAAGAGAATGTTGGGATGGAGACCTGGGGATGTTACGTTGTTACAGAGGGTGATAGTGGTTAATACTTTAGTTTATAAGTAAAGTTTGGCACGTGGCAATATTTCCTATATTAGGAGATATGGTGGAATTGGTTGGAAAGGTGTTGAGATATATATGGGGATATGGGAAGCATTGGTTGTGAGGGAGGTTGTCATGAAGAGGGTGGGCTTAGGGGGTTTGGGGTTAATAGATTTGGAGGAACGGGTAGGTGCTTATATGTACAATTTTGTTATATGACTAAGGGTGGCAAAGGACGGAGGGTGGGAGAGGTCATGAGGGATTTCAGGGAAATGGTGGAGGGGGAAGGATTTGGTTAGGTGTGCTGATATGTTGCGGTCTTATGGAGTGTAAGGAATCCGGGACGTGTAAAGGCTCGTGTGTTAGGAAGGGTGGGGAGAGAGAGGGGGTAATGGAAGGGCTGGCTGTTTTTCCGGTATATGATTGGAAAAGTATATGGAGTGGGTTGAAGGGCATGAGGGTCAGTGTGAGGGCGAGAGAAGTTTTGTTTCGGTTTTTACATGGGGTACTGGCCTCCACGGGAGGTGCTGTATAGGATGGGTTTGGCTGGAGATGCAAGGTGGTAAATGTGGCAGGTCGATTCATTTATCATGAGGTATATTTTGTGAGCAATTGGATGTTGTCAGACAAAAGGTTGGGGCGTTTAATAAGATTTGGAGGGGAGGGGATACAGCGTTGAGATTTTTTGGGTTAGATATAGGTGGTGTGGGGCAGGATGGTAGAGCGCTTATGTATATGGCTGTTGATTTTGTGTATGTTTTGTGGGTGATGAGGAGCAAACTGGAGGGAACGGTTAAAGGCCATAGCAGCGTCCATGTCACAGGACAAAATGTAGAAATAGAATTTTGTATGGGAGTCATGGGGTAGGTTTTTCCTGTGGTTTATAGGATTTCACTGTAGGACAGTTGTTGGAATGATACAAGTTAATAGTTGAAAAGTGGCTGTTCTATTTTTGTGAGGAGTATGGAGGTAAGTTAAAGTGGTATGTTTGTGTAGATGGGGATGGGGGTGGACTGTGTGACAAGGTAACCATGAGGTTACGGTTTTTTACAATATTTTGACTTATGGGTTGTGAATGGAGGTATGATAAGAGGGGTTATGAAGTAGAAAATGATATAATGAAGTAGGAAAAAAAAGGAGGAATTGAGGTGGCTTTCCTTGGGTATCATATTATCTGAGTTTGTATGACTTTGAAGTATAGAGGACATACTCATGGGTGTAAAGGTTTTGATGTGTATGGAGGTAACAGTAACTGTTTTTAGATGTTTATGAGAGAATAAGGTTTTTTTTTTGGTTTCATAACAGGGTGAGGCATATTTTCGATAAATACATGTCATTGGGGTTTTCTGTGTTTTTGTGGTGTGTTGCAACATGTGGTATAATATTTTTGTATTTATGGGACAAAAGTAGAATACAGTATTCTGTTGAATACATAGTTGGTTTCTTCAGTAGAGGAGAAATGAGTAGTATATGATGGTAAGGTATTTTACCTAGCTAACTAATTATAAAAGTTATAAGGAGTAATGTAATGTTAATTTTTAAATTAAATGGAGAAATTCACTGCCTGGTGTGTGGGCTTGATGATGATTTTTGTATTATTTTGATTTGTATTATGTTTTGGCTACAAAACTGTTAACTTTTGCTGTTGGTTATTAGGTTCTTTCATGTGTACACATAGGACTTTTTATATATGCATACATGAGTTTTACTGGACTGCTTTTTGGTTGTCATGTTTTTATTAAGGGTTACATGATTTTAGTGTGATCAGTAGCTCAAATTTTGAGGGTTTTTTTTTGTCTTTATAGATGAGAAAAATGTATGTAGGGGGTATCGTTAGGATAAAATGGGGGGATAGAAGGGGGGGGGTCTTTTGTATGAGATTCTATGATCTCAAGAAAAGTTTTCAGTTTTCATTGGTAGATTTTACTAAATTGTTTTTTTTTATAAGGGAGTTGAGAGGTTGAGCTGGTTTTGTAATGATATGTATATTATTAATGTGTCTGTATGTTCAGTTGGGGTTATGTGTGTGATGGTATGCTCCATTTCTTTTGTTTAATTATAGTAGATATGTTTCTGGGAATAATGGAAGAGTCTGAGGACATGTTTTTTTTTTTCAATTTGATTTGCCACTGTACAAGTTTTTGTAATTTTCATATAATAGCAATTCATTCATGTTAATGTATAAAGATAGTTCTTTTATTACAAGGAGACTATTTAAGTGGCCTTATGTGTTTGTATTAAAACTTGTTTTTGTTTAATTTGTGTTTAGTCTTTAAGTTTTTGGAAGCATATTAATATGTTGTCTTTATTTATGTACATACTGTACCAGTTGATAGTCATTTACTGAAACTAAAATGTATTCCTTGTTTTTCTAAATAAAATATAAAAAAAAGTTAGGAGAAGATTTGACCCAAGTGGGTGTGGGCATTATTCGCCGGTGTTGAGTGAATTGTTAGTGAAGCGCAATTGAGGATGTTTGTTGCATGGAAGAGATGGTACCGGTCCAATTCAAGAAGGGAATATAGCGACTAGAAAGAATTAATGTTACTGCCTCTATTACATATGTTTAATTCATCCGTGACAGCTGCATTTTCTATCATCAGTAGCATCTCACGGAGGTGGGTGATACTTGGCTATGAGGCACAGGGTTATTGGGAGTTTAATACCAGGGTTTTAATAGATGAGTAAGTGGTTGTGGGTTTAGAAGAATGGTGGAGGCAACAAATGAGGGGAGATGGAGGATTGGTGTGTTGGTGGAAGAGGTGTAAACATGCGATACGTAATTTTTGTGGAGAAGCTAGAAGGCTAATACCATGAAGTATGGGTTAATGAATTATTATGAGGATAGACTGCGGCAATATCATAGAGAAGGGCGGTAATGGGGTGTACCGGTGATGAAATGGAGAGCTCGAAGTCATTATTTAGGGGATTGCATAATGAGTGGTATGATGCAGTGAGGGTACAGGCAGGTATTGAGGAAGTTTTATGGGGAGATAGACCTTCAACCTGTGTTTTACTAGCACAGCAGCAGAGGAGGCTGGCGACTACCGTTCCATTTATAAAGATTCATTGTGATGTTCGGGGCTTAGGGAAGGGCAAGTCCTGCAAACCACTGAGGCAATGGGTGTGTTTGTTGATAGATGGTAAGCAGTATTGGAAAACGAAGGGGGTAGAAGAAACTGTGTTGTCTGACATTTGTGAGGGAACGACCTAAAATCTTAAGGAACGGGACAGGATAGAGTTGGGAGGAGCCATTGTTGAGGAGGAATTTTTTAGGGCACTGTCAGCTATGGCAAAGATTAAATCTCTGGGTTGGATAGTATTCCGATTGAATTTCATGTTAAGCATAGGGACTTATTATGAGGATTTTTGTGCGTTTGATGAATGTTCTGAAAATGAAGGTAGATTGGGGTCAGCAGTCGACAACAGTTGTGGTGCTAGTACCAAAGGGTAAGAAACAGGTGGTATTTGCGATTATCGTGTGATTTCCCTTTGTGCACAGATTATAAAATCTTGCCAAGGTGTTAGCAACAAAATAAAGTGTGTAGTGGGTCGAGTAGTCACGCCTGGACAGTATGGTGTCCCAGGAAGATCCATGTTATCGGGACATTCAATTATTGTGGACTTTGTGAGTGCACTGCAAGAGAAGGGGAGGAAGGGGCATTATTTGCCCTTGATTGAGAAAGGCTTATGATTCGGTAGAAAGGCAGAAATGCATGTATCTTACTTAAGGGTTTGGACTCGGAAATAGTAAGATGAGTGGAAACATTATATTGCCGGGCACTGGCTAGAATTCAGGTTAATTGTCGATTAGGTGGGGATGTACCCATGGGTAGAGGTCTGAGGCAGGGCTGTCCATTGTCTCAGATGCTCTTCGCTTGTGTGCAGGACCCTTTCTACAGAAAGGTGAGAGATAGAGTTTTGGTAGTAGGATGGGTGTGTATAGGAGAGTTTATCCAGTGATTGTGGGATATGTAGATGACACGACGTTATTAGTGAACGAACACACGAACCTTAATGCACTGGAAGAAGTAGTTGGAAAGTTTGGAAGGCGTCAGGTATGGTTGGAACATAAATAAATCTAAGCTATTGGGCCTTGGTGAGTGGGAACATCGTAGGAATTGGGGTTGCTCATTAACGATGGATGTGGAGCAATCATTAATTAAAGATCTGTGGAATTGTGTATGCGGGAGATAGAGAGGAGGCGAGGGTGGCAAATTCGGAGAGTTAAGAATAGCATTCTTAATCCATTACAAGGACTCGGCCATATCAATTAACACTCGTGCAGATTATTATAATCAAAGAAGCGCTAAACCACAAGGGTTATACAGTGCGGCGGCAGGACAGGATGCAGGGAGAATGGATTGTAAGGGGAGATGGATGATTAGTAGGGATGGAGTACAGCAGGATTGTGGATAGTGCAGGGATAGAGGGTAGCAAGAGATCGAGGTAGAAGGGACTGAGGGAGGTGCTAGAGGTATATTTCAGGTATATTTCAGAACTTGTGTAATAAGTCAGTTTCTGTCAAAAAGTCAACGAGAGAGTCAGGATTAAAGGAGGGTCCATCTGCAAGAAGGGAAGGTAAAGAAAGGGCCGCAGAGCGAAGACACCGTTGGAGGTAAATTCTGCGTGCTCGTTGGATAAAGGGACAGTCCAACAGAATATGTCGAACAGACACTGGAACCTGACAATGCTCACAGAGAGGGGCAGGGAGCCTCCATGAGATACCCGTGAGTAAGACGAGTGTGGCAAATGCGAAGACGGGAGAGTGTAGTCTCCCAACCTCGACATTGGTGACAAGAAGAAGGCCAGAAACCTATACTCGGTTTAATAGAATGAAGTTGGTTATTTAGCAGGTCAGACCAGCGTTGTTGCCAATGGGTGTGAAGGTGGGTAGCAATGACCGCAAAATAGTCCATAAAAGGAACACCTCTATATGAAAGTGGAAGGTCATGTACTGCTGACCGCGCAGCAGTGTCTGCCTGTTCATTGCCCTGTACGTAACATGACCAGGACCCAACAAAAACAAATCTCTGTGTTTGCTAGAGATACGGCACAACCAAAGTTGGATACGAAGAACTAGGGTGGAGGTGTATCAATTTTACGGATAGCCTGTAAAGCACTAAGGGAGTCTAAAACGACCACAAATGGTGACAGGCATAGATGCAATACGGATAAGTGTAACAAGAATGGCATACAATTCAGCCGTAAATATGCTAGCCGAGGGTAATAGATGCCCTCGCACGACGCTGTCCAGAAACACTGTCTGCAATCCGACGTCGTCAGAAGACTTTGAACCATCGGGTACACTGCGATGGCATGGGAATGAGAACGGAAGTGGTCTAGAAAAGACGAGAAGCCGCCGTAGGTAGGCGGCTTTCGCCAAGATAGAGGAATAGAACAGACACGAACAGGAGGAACTTCCCAAGGGGATAGGGAAAGGGAGATGTCACATGAACATATAGAGGTGGTAGCTGAAGGAAGACAGGAGGAATGTAGACGAAGAGAAAAGGACGAAATAAGCAGGGCGATGAACAAATAAAGAGCGCTACTAACATCTGTAACAATCCTATACATGGAAGGATTTCGGAGGTCATGAGAGGAATATAATAGCAAATGCAATGTGCATCACGACGATCGGACAAGGATGGAATGTTCACTTCACATAAAGGCTCTCAACCAGGGGAAGAACGAAATGCACCAAGGCATAAGCGTAATCCCTGGTGATGGATGGGATTAAGGATGGAAAGAGTGGCAGGAGGCCGCCGAATATATCTGGTCACCATACTGAGTTTTGATAAAATTAGGGCTGAATGTAGATGAAAGAGAGTTCTACGATCAACCCCCATGAAAGATGCAAGGGTTTTAAGGAGGTTCAGCCAGCTGTGAAAGTTGCCTTAAGAGAGGAAATATGAGGTTTCCAGGACAATCGACGGTCAAACAGGAGGCCGAGAAACCTGACTGTATCCCGTTCTGGGATACGTGAGCCGTATAGGTACAACAGATGATCAGAGACCACTGAACGTCTAGTAAACGTAATTTGATGAGTTTTGCCACTAGAAAATTTAAACCCATGAGTGGTGGCCCAATCAGAAACCCGGTTGATGGCATGCTGGAGGGAAACTGCAATGAGGTGACAGTCAGCACCTGCACAAGCTATAGCAAAGTCATCCACATAGAGCGATGACCAAATATTGGATGGGAGAACAGATGCCAGATTATTTATAGCAAGGAGAAAGAGTGTTGTGCTCAGAACACAACCCTGGGGGACACCTTCAGCTTGACAAATTCCGGGAAAATTCATTACTAACCCGGACACGGAAATGTCTGCAGTTAAGAAAGCCTAAGAAAAAAAGGTAGATTGCCTCGGAGGCCTAAGGAGGGCCTGGGTCAAGATATTATACTTCAAGTTGTGTCATAAGCCTTCTTAAGGTCGAAAAAGATGGCGATAACTGAGTGGTTATTAGCAAAGTCATTTCGAATATACATATCTAAGCATAGTAAGGGGTCAATGGCAGAACGACCTTAGAAAGCCATATTGACTAGGGAGAGACTATTGTGCGTCTCTAAATACCACATCAAATGTCTATTAACTAGACGTTCCATCACCTTGCAAACAGCACTGGTAAGAGCGATGGGACGGTAGTGGAGGTATCACGTCCCGTAGTCCTGGTTTGCGAAAGGGAGAACAAAGCAGACTTCCACAGCTGGGGAAGAACCCTTGCACCATACAAGATTAAAGAGTCGTAAGAGGACAGTAAGAGCAGACTGATGTAAATGCTGTAGCATACGAATATGTATGCCGTCTGGCCCAGTTGCCGATGATCGGCAAGCAGAGTGTTGCTCCAGTTCTTGAAGGGTAAAAGGCAACATTATAAGATTCTTTTCTATGAGAAGCAAAATCAAGGGCTTTAACTCGTTGGCAGACTTAGAAGAAAGGAACGAGGGGCATAGATGGAGCCCTGAGAAATGCGGACAAGATGATTACCATCTCAGTGGCAACGGCAAGAGGGTGCCATATCGACACCGGCAACCTGAAGGACAGGAGATGGGTCGGGAGAATTTACCACCAATTTCCGCACTTTCTCCAGACTGCACTCGTCGAGGAAGCCCAAGTGACAGTATAAATGTAATCTCGCCAGCAAGTGCGTTTAGCATCACTTATGACACGGCGAGCAAGTGCTCTCTGCTTAAAATCAAGGAGTCTCTCTGTGGTTCTGTTATACTCCTGCCCCATGCAGCGTGCTTAAACGACTGCCCGAGCACAAGCAGGAGATCCACCAGCACGCACTTCTGAGAATGCTTGCCTGAGGTTTGGGGAATAGAATGTGAGCCGCTGTGAAGACAGAAGATGAAAAGAGATATAAACCTCATCAATGAAGGACGAGGAAGGAACCCAGAAAGGCAGTAAGATGTGTAAAGGTCCCATTTCGCCCGGTCAAATTCGGCGGGCAACGAGGAGGTGGAAAACGAAGGGGACTTAAGGACGATTGGGAAATGATCACTGTCATAGTCCAGGAGGACAGACCAGGTGAAGTCATGGACTGTTGAGGAAAAGAGCAGATGGAGAGATCGGATACAGGAGAAAGAATGAGTTCGAGGATCAAAATGGGTAGGAGTACCCGATTTAAACATGGAGGGGAAGAGAAGCAAGAAATGCCTCCAACTGAACGGCACGGGAGTCACAGTGCGACCCTAACCAGAGAAAATGGTGCTTAAAATCGCCAAGAAACAGAAGGTGGCGGAAAGGAAGAAACCAGAAAATCAACATCTGGGATAGACAATGCCTCGTAAGGGGAGAGATATAAAGAACAGCGGTATACAACTTTCAAGTGGATACGGCTGTGTAAGAAGGAAGAAGGAACATAGAACTGACGTATGGAACACCAGTGCATATAAGAAAGCACTTTCTAAAGGTTCCATCGAAAAGGATCCATGAATATAAAAAATAATAGCCTGAAAAGGGCCTGATAACAGTGGATTGAATTTGGGTTCTTGCAGACCCCAACAGGTAAAAACGGGAGAGCAACACCTGAATTTCACCCTGGTTAGCCCTGAGGCCGGATATTCCACTGCAAATAAGCCATGATTTATGGAGAGAAAGATATAAGTCGAAGTGAGAGGTATCTATGGACTAGGGTTAGAAAAGTCCACGTGTGGAGGCAGCGGAAAACCTGTAATCAGAGAAGGAGGAGGGCGTTGTGAACGAAGGAGGTGTAGACGAAGAAGGAGAGGAGGAGGAACCTCAGATGGAGCGGGTCCATCATCGTTCCAGACTCTGAAATATATTCCTGCAATAGCTTCCAGATTTTCGGAAGACAAAGATGCAGAATGCAGAACATTAGAAATGGAAGGTGAGTGAGCAAATCATCGGGAGTCTAGACTGTACTAAAGTAGGGGCGAGGAGATAGAAGAGGAAACTGTCGAAGGCTTGGGAAAAGACAAAAGTGGGAGGGCCTGGAGAGGGTCAGTCAGGGAAGGAACTTGAGAGAGGACAGGGGATGAAGAAATTAGACGAGGAGGAGGATGAACCTCCACACACACGTTACAGAACTAGTCAAAGGCGAAGAACCCAGCAATAGGATTGTTTGCCAGGACTTATGAGAAGAAGGGAGGCGCTGAGGTTTAGGCGAAGGACGAGGACGAGAGACTCAGAACTGTGCGAGTGGGAGTAGATGGAGGAGTGTGGACAGTATTGAATGCCAAGGTAGGGACTTCTGAGCCAAGAACATCAAAAGGATTGAGACAGGAGTAACTGAGGATGTTGGAACCACAGAGGAAGTCGAGGAAGTTGGGACCCCAGAAGTGGGGCGACGTTTAGCAATGCGAGAATAGGATTTCCCGCTCATTCAGGTAAATCTGACAACAGCGAGAGTACGATGGATGCCTCATGACAGTAAGGCAAGAGGGAGGTAAAGCACAAGAAGGACTGGCATGGTGGTCGGCACCACAGACCGGACTTGGCCATGGACCTGCAATATTTCGCTGGATGACCAAAACGCCCAGCAGTTTCTACACTGCTGTGGTGTAGGGGTCACCTTTCGAACTTTGTAAACGTTGACCTGCAATGTAGACCGAAGGTGGAGTTCACGGCAGTCAAACGTTAAACGAGCTATATTGAAGGAAAACGCCTCACTTATTGGCAAGGGAGGAAAGTGTCAACCTTAAGGATAGGGAGTTCTTGGAGCCGTTGCTCCAAATGTCTTCACCATGTCTGGAAATTCAGTTGACAATGTGTGGGGTAAAATGACAGTACCACTACAAGAATTAAGAGAATGATGCTTGTCAATAGTGATGGGAATAGATCATGGTCCTAAAAAGGGGAAAGATCACGATCTTGGCCAGCATTCGGGACCGTGATGATGGAGTGCCGCTTTTGGAGAGCGTGAAAGAGATATCTTTGCCACATGGCTAGAGAGCTTTACCAATCCCATGATCGGAAAGATAGGTAGTTGGAGAGTTGGTCTGAGAGAAAAACTTTGTCCATTGAGTAGTGTAAAACAAAGTGTCTAAGGGAGGCGACAAAAGTAGTCGTTTCTGAGATGAACGAGAAGGAAGAGTCGAATCGTCAGAGGGTTTTGGGGTCGTTTGGGTGGGGGACCGGGGTGGTCTGTGGGAGACGGGCGAGCGATCTGAAAATTCCCGACCGCCGAGGGAGAAGCGGAATAAAGGTCAGAGAGGAGCGAAGGTCAGATATGTCAAAAGGTCCTGTCGGAACCTCGACCAAGCAGGTGACGAACTGCACCAGCAAGAGGACAGGGGCTTTAGAGTTGCCCGGGCAACGAGGTAGGGTCAGAACTAGGTGCGGTATCGGGAAAGGGGGCCTGGGGTTTTGGGGTTTCATGGATTGGTCACCCATGGTTAGTTGTTTTTTCTTTTATTTTTAAGAAAAAAACGAAAGAAGAAAATAAAAATAAAAAAGAATAAAAAGAGGGAAACGTGGAGGAAAGCTCCTAGGAGGAATGAAAGGGGCGAAAACCTCCGCCCCAAGAGGACCTCAACACCAAGTGGGCAGATGCTGCATGGAACCTGTGCATAACCCTACCCTTCATGCCAGTAAACCAGAAACCAGGATAGCAACCCTCACATCCACTGAGCCACCTCAGCGGACAAAAGAGAGGGCGGCCGGATATCCGCCAAAAAGCATACCGCCTTGGGCACCACCCCGGAATCTGAAGGTGGGCCGGAAAGATACCCAAGGCCACCCACGGAGACCGGAGAGGGATCGGACACCCCCAGGCGATCCAGATTCCACGGCAAACTACACCACCGCCAAGGACCTCAACGGAATGGGATGGACTATGATCCCCTTTTCCCTCCCCAAGAACTAGAATGCCGGGAGGAAGCCCCAGGGTAAAATGGGAAGGAAATAAGGGAGGGATGAGGAGGAAGAGGAGGAAATTGAAAAGGGAGGATGGGGAAAAGGGGAAAAAGGAGGGGGATTGGAGGTAATTTAGGTCTGGTCTGAGGAAGAAGACCAAAGGTCCACCTCAGACCAAGACCCTCTTCACACAGCAGGGCCCCCTTGACGAGGCACTTGGCAGAGAGCCATTAATGAAACCCCCTCCTGTACAGTAAGGTATGGTATGTAGCAGCCGTGTACCCTTAACTACCGTGGTGATACGAAGGATTCAGGGTAGGATTTTAGGTTCTTGTGGTCCCAAAGTGTGAATGGTTGCGAGGGAAGTCATCACGTTGCCAGTAAGAAGGGAAGGTTTGGGGTTATTTGATCTTCAAAACGTGTATTGTGTGTTTATGTTAAAAGGGCAGTAGTGCATGCGAGTCCATTCAAAGAGGGATGTCTTGAGCGTGTTTATGATGTGTTATTTAGGACATTCATAGGGATAGATTTTAGAGACTGTTTGCAACTGATGAGGGTGATGATGTCAGAGAGGGAGCCAGGACAAATTAAGATTAGGGTCTTCTATAATGTGTTAATGGGAGATATAAGGGCTCCTGTCGTTTCTTTATATCTTATGTATAACTGGGGGAGCATTTGGAGTATGTTTGCGAAATTATGCATCTCTCCAAAGGAACGAGAGGTTATAAGTTTTTACATGGAATTCTACCTGCTACTGTCGTTATTGTATCGGAAATTGGTGGAAGATGGAGCTTGTGGGGCTGATGAGACTGCATTTCATGTAGTGTACTTCTGTGGGTGTTTTGAGGGATTGAGGTGATGGCTCGCTCATGTGTTAATGTTGGTGACAGGTAGTAGAAATATTTCAGTATTAAGGTCGTTGAGTTTAGACTTAAGTGGTGTTACTGATACAGCAGCGAGAGCTGCGGCGTATGTTGTTGTTGATTATATTTATATCATGTGGGCTTTTTGTGAGGAAGGAGGAGATATGGAAGTACAACGTTGTATATTGTCGGCGAAGTTGTATAGAACAATGTGTAGGGAAAAAAGCTGATGGGAGACGCTGGGGAAGAGTTTTAAAGAGGGATTATTTGAGTATTAGTGTCGGGGGTTTGTTAGTGTTATGACCGTAGTGGAGCCCGTGCCTGGAGGTACTGGGCTGATGGGGTGGGGAGAACGGGGTAACGGGGTTTGGTTGGGGTTCCGAGGCATTTTGAGTTTCAGTGGTGGTGAGTATTCAGCATGTATGGTAAATGTATGGGATGTATAACATTGAAGTGTTGAAAGTTGGTTTGCAGAAAATGTAACCTATGGGATGTACTGTTTAATCTGGGAGGTAGTGTGTGTACTCACCTAGTTGTGGTTGCAGGGGTCGATTCATAGCTCCTGGCAGTGTATGTGTGTGTATTCATGGGTTACTATAGGGACGAGTATAAGGAATGTGTATATGTGAAGAAATACATATATAACAGTGATACAGTAAGGGCATGACATCTATATTAGTTTTCAGTCTTTTGCTTATATATATATTTTGTTAACGTCAGTAGCCGGCATATAATTGATCTTTTGTGGTATTACAATATTAGTTAGAGAGCTATGGCAAAACCTGATTACTCGGCCTGTTAGTCTACAGGATACTGCTCTCATAACCAACACTGTAATAATATAATAAAGGATATTGTCCGGGTATATAAAAATAAACAGTAATTTATAAAGATTACTATTTTCTTCTACTAGTAAAATTCTATATAAATAGTACAATCTTTGTACATATAAAATAAAAGCTTCGTCTTTGGTACAATAAGCGTAATATAATTTGTACTAAAAGGATAACAAAATAAATTGTTAAATCTCACGACTATTACAAACGACATGTCACAAGTTCCAGTGTCACAAGACACACTTCTTACCAGTGTCACAAGACACACTTTACCAGTGTCACAAGACACACTCTTACCAGTGTCACAAGAACACTTCTTACCAGTGTCACAAGACACACTTACCAGTGTCACAAGACACACTTTACCAGTGTCACAAGACACACCCTTACCAGTGTCACAAGACACACTCTACCAGTGTCACAAGACACACATCTTACCAGTGTCACAAGAAAACTTCTTACCAGTGTCACAAGACACACTTTTTACCAGTGTCACAAGACACAATCTTACCAGTGTCACAAGACACACTTTACCAGTGTCACAAGACACACTCTTACCAGTGTCACAAGACACACTTTACCAGTGTCACAAGACACACTTTACCAGTGTCACAAGACACACTCTTACCAGGTCACAAGACACACTTTTTACCAGTGTCACAAGACACACTTCTACCAGTGCCCCAAGACACTTCACCAGTGTCACAAGACACACTTTTACCAGGGCACAAGACACACTTCTACCAGTGTCACAAGACACACTTTTTACCAGTGTCACAAGACACACTCTTACCAGTGTCACAAGACACACTTACCAGTGTCCCAAAACACACTTCTTACCAGTGTCACAAGACACACTTTACCAGTGTCACAAGACACGTTTTTTTACCAGTGTCAAAGACACGCTTTTACCATGTCACAAGAACGTTTTACCAGTGCCCAAAAACACGCCCCTTCCGGTCACAAGACACGCCTTTCCAGTGTCACAAGACACGCTTTTACCGTGGGCCCGAACGCTTCCCACCAGTGTCACAAGACACGCTCTTACCAGTGACACAAGACAAAATTCTTGTGTCACAAGACACTTTTTACAGTGTCAAAGAAAACCTTTTTCCCGTGTCAAAGACACACTTTTTACCAGTGTCACAAGACAC
>WNWK01038670.1:0-17825 GCA_009830355.1 Cherax destructor | reverse complement strand
TGTACTCTTTGCATGCAACATTGGTGAATGAACCGAGGTACTGATATAACGACGGGGCCTCTATTGATTATTAAATCCTTAGCACCTGGTTGGAAACAGCCTATATCGAGTCTGACATACTCTGAATAATATGTAACATACTCGCAACATGTCACAGGGAGTAAGTAATTAGTCCTGTGCCACTCAGAAGAAAATAACCAAGGTGCATGAAAACTGTGAGTAAAGTATGTATATCAATAGAAAAAAGCATGCTGACGACTGTTTATTATGTAGTGATAAAAAAAAAGTAGCCCCCTGACAGACATTCACCTATTTTAGTTATAAGTACATAAGAATTAAGAGTAAGACGGAGAGTAGGATACCAGATGAACAAGGAAGCTTTAGGAAGGGTAGAGGGAGTGTAGACCGAGTGTTTGCAATGAAACATATAGGTGAACAGTATTTAGATAAGGGTAAAGAGGTTTTTTGGCATTTATGGACTTGGAAAAGGCATATGATAGGGTAGATAGGGGGGAGGGCAGTGTGTCAGATGTTGCAAATGTATGGAACAGGAGGTAGGTTTTTGAAAAGGTGAAGGGTTTCTACGAGGATAGTGAGGCTCAGGTTAGAGTATGTAGGAGAGAGGGAGATTATTTCCCAGTAAAAGTAGGCCTTAGACAAGGATGTGTGATGTCACCATAGTTGTTCAATAAATTTATAGATGGGGTTGTAAGAGATAAATAATCTAACACAAAGTGGGAGTTGTCACAGTTCCTATTTGCAGATGACACTGTGCTTTTGGGAGATTCTGAAGAGAAGTTGCAGAGATTGGTAGATGAGTTTAGTAGGGTATGTAAAAGAAGGAATTTAAAAGTGAATATAGGAAAGAGTAAGGTGATGAGGATAACAAAAAAAATAAGTAATCAAAGATTGGATATCAGATTAGAGGGAGAGCATATGGAGGAGGTGAATCTTTTCAGATACTATTTAGGAGTGGACATGTCAGCAGATGGGTCTATGAAACTAGAGGTGAATCATACAATTGATGAGGGAAAAAAGGTGAGTGTTGCACTGAGGAGTCTGTGGAGACAGAATTTTATCCATGAAAGCAAAGAGGGGAATGAATGAGAGTATAGTTATACTAACGCTCTGATATGGGCGTGAAGATGAACCACAATGAAGGCAAGTGCAAAATAATGCATTTTGGTTACAACAGTCTTAACCATGAATACAAAATATTTGGCAACAAACTTGTTGTAGCAAGAAAAAAAACTTTTAGGAATCATAAGCAACGACCTCGAAAGTATGAAACGCCGCCTATTTTTAAGTACAAAACATATTAGAATGTTTGGTTTTTAATGTTAGAAAATTCGTCACCATATTGAGTCTCTGTAATGCACTTATTAGATCACATCTTGAATGTGCTGTTCAGTTTGGTCTCCAAATTACATAAAAGACAGAGAACGTAAGACACAGAGAAGATATAACAGACACTTACTATTACACTACCTGGAGGGTATTCCGGGGATAAACGCCCCCGCGGCCCGGTCCACGACCAGGCCTCCCGGTGGATCAGGGCCTGATCAACGAAGCTGTTACTGCTAGCCGCACGCAGTCCAACGTACGAAGGAGGTCTTCGGACATTACCACTCCCAGGCCCTTCACATTACTTTTTCCGCTCTATTGTGTGATTAGAGTTTGTAGTATACTCAGTCCTAGCTATTATTTCCTCCAGTTTTCCATAACGGAGTAGTTGAAATTTGTCTTCATTGAACATCATATTGTTTTCCGTTGCCCATTGAAAAACTTGGTTTATATCTTCTTGGAGATTTGTCGTGTCCTCAATGGATGACACTCTCTTGCACTAACCTTACGAAGGAAGACTCAAATCACTGACCTTGGATTTCACATTCAAACCATTAAGATATTGAATGGCTTCTACACACTTAAACATAAAGAACCATTTGAAGAGCTAAATGCATCCAAACATCTGAACAGTGGAAAGAAACTGCGAGGCAAAAGACGCAACACAAACACACGCAAGAATGACTGAAAATGGAATATAATACTGGACAATGTTGTAATCACAAGGACAATACAGCCAATCATGACGCAAGCAGTAGTGGAGGGAATTGTCAGAGCCGTCATTACCTCATATTTGGAATAAATCTATCAGCCAAGCTTGCTGGGTCAGCACAATTTTTTTATATATCAGAAAATGCCATAATAATTTAAAGTGACCAATAGAGGACATTCGCCACCTCACTCAGTCATACAATAAATCTGCACTAAACCCATTCTAAACCCATGCACTAAACCCATTTGAAGTGAATAGATTCCTCATGTCTATTCAGCAAGTACATCAGGACGATCAATCATCAACGAGACACTCAATAACAGTAACAGTGGAAGATCTATATAGAGTTGTGATAGTCATAGCAGAGATTACTGAAACATCAAGTACACATCAATGAGAGTACCAGTCAAGTAACAATCCAAATTATTTGTTCAATGTGATATGGAATATTTTCTCCCCAGTTTTCTTGCTGACAGAAGCCAAAGGAAATGATGGCTGGGGAGAGAGCTGTCTGCCTTTCCACCCTTAACTTATACAACTAAATTATACACAACAGTCTTTAATTTAAGTAGAACTAGATAACCAGAGTATAAACCTTCAAGTCCTCCATTATTTACCTGTCCCTGTATAACTCTCTCTCTTTTTTTTTTTATTATATATTCTCTCTTCTCTCTCTCTCTCTCTCTCTCTCTCTCTCCCTTCCATGCCTGTAATTAAATCAGCTCCCTCTTAACTTATACATTTTCTATGTTCTCTGCTCCCTCTTTCCATTTTTTACACATAAGGGTTTTACAGGGTTAGATTAAGTATTTCAATCTTTATATACAATCTAAGAGATATTGCCTACATCAGTTCTCTCACTCTCTCTTTCTCACTCTCTTTGCTGATAATACCCAGTAATCCCTCTTCTGAGTACCAGAGAGTAAGAGGGTCGGCAGTTTTCACTGCAGCTCACAGACCAGCCTTCAAGCTCCTCTACCTGGCTATACTGTTTCCCTAGCTCCCTACCTGGCTATGCTGTTTCCCCAGCACATCTACCTGGCTATGCTGTTTCCCCAGCACCTCTACCTTGCTATGCTGTTTCCCCAGCTCCACTACATGGCTATACTGTTTCCCCAGCTCCTTTACCTGGCTATGCAGTTTCCCAAGCTCCACTACCTGGCTATACTGTTTCCCCAGCTCCTTTACCTGGCTATGATGTTTCCCCAGCTCCTCTACCTGGCTATACTGTTTCTCCAGCTCCTCTACCTGGCTATATTGTTTCCCCAGCTCCTCTACCTGGCTATACTGTTTCTCCAGCTCCTCTACCTGGCAATACTGTTTCCCCAGCTCATCTACCTGGCTATACTGTTTCCCCAGCTCTTCTACCTGGCAATACTGTTTCCCCAGCTCCTCTACCTGGCTATATTTCTTTCCCAGCTCCTCTACCTGGCTATACTGTTTACCCAGCTCCTCTACTTTTCTATACTGTTTCCCCAGCTCCCATACCTGGTTATACTGTCTCCCAGCTCCTCTACCTGGCTATATTGTTTCTCCAGCTCCTCTATCTGGCAATACTGTTTCCCCTGAACCTCTACCTGGCTATACTGTTTCCCCAGCTCCTCTACTTGGTTATACTGATTTTTAACCCCGGAGGGTTATCCACCCAGAATAACCCAAGAAAGTCAGTGTGTCATCGAGGACTGTCTGTCTTATTTCCATTGGGGTCCTTAATCTTGTCCCCTAGGATGCGACTCACACCTGTCGACTAACACCCAGGTACCTAGTTGCTGTTAGGTGAACATGACAACAGGTGTAAGGAAACACTTCGAAATGTTTACACCCACCCGGAATCGAACCCGGGCCCTCCGTGTGTGAAGCTAGAGCTGGTGGCTACCTCTACCTGCCTATATTGTTTCTCCAGCTCCTCTACCTGGCTATACTGTCTCCCACCTCCCCTACCTGGCTATACTGTCTCCCAGCACCTCTACCTGGCTATACTGTCTCCCAGCACCTCTACCTGGCTATACTGTCTCCCAGCTCCTCTACCTGGCTATACTGTCTCCCAGCTCCTCTACCTGGCTATACTGTCTCCCAGCTCCTCTACCTGGCTATACTGTCTCCCAGCTCCTCTACCTGGCTATACTGTCTCCCAGCTCCTCTACCTGGCTGTACTGTCTCCCAGCTCCTCTACCTGGCTATACTGTCTCCCAGCTCCTCTACCTGGCTATACTGTCTCCCAGCACCTCTACCTGGCTATACTGTCTCCCAGCTCCTCTACCTGGCTATACTGTCTCCAGCTCACTCTACCTGGCTATACTGTCTCCCAGCTCCTCTACCTGGCTATACTGTCTCCCAGCTCCTCTACCTGGCTATACTGTCTCCCAGCTCCTCTACCTGGCTGTACTGTCTCCCAGCTCCTCTACCTGGCTATACTGTCTCCCAGCTCCTCTACCTGGCTTACTGTCTCCCAGCTCCTCTACCTGGCTGTACTGTCTCCCAGCTCCTCTACCTGGCTATACTGTCTCCCAGCTCCTCTACCTGGCTGTACTGTCTCCCAGCTCCTCTACCTGGCTATACTGTCTCCCAGCTCCTCTACCTGGCTGTACTGTCTCCCAGCTCCTCTACCTGGCTATACTGTCTCCCAGCTCCTCTACCTGGCTATAATGTCTCCCAGCTCCTCTACCTGGCTGTACTGTCTCCAGCTCCTCTACCTGGCTATACTGTCTCCCAGCTCCTCTACCTGGCTGTACTGTCTCCCAGCTCCTCTACCTGGCTATACTGTCTCCCAGCTCCTCTACCTGGCTATACTGTCTCCCAGCTCCTCTACCTGGCTATACTGTCTCCCAGCTCCTCTACCTGGCTGTACTGTCTCCCAGCTCCTCTACCTGGCTATACTGTCTCCCAGCTCCTCTACCTGGCAGTACTGTCTCCCAGCTCCTCTACCTGGCTGTACTGTCTCCCAGCTCCTCTACCTGGCTATACTGTCTCCCAGCTCCTCTACCTGGCTATACTGTCTCCCAGCTCCTCTACCTGGCAGTACTGTCTCCCAGCTCCTCTACCTCACTCTCCTTTTTAATTAGTTGCACTGTTGACTTCACACAATTGTACTGTTTACCCATCTCTACTGTTTACATCACTCTACTACTGTACCTTGTTGAACTATATATCTCACTGATCTGTTTACCTCACAGTACCGTTTAACTCACTGTACTGTTTACCTCACAGTGCCGTTTACGTCACTAATATTAGCCTCACTGTAATGTTAACATCACCGTACTGTTAACCTTACTGTATACCTCAATTCACTGTACTGTTTACCTTAATTCACTGTACTATTTACTTCACCGTATAAATTATCTCACTGCACTCTTCAGTTTGTTCTACTCTTCAGTTTACCCTACCCTTCTGTTTACCCTACCCTTCAGTTTACCCTACCCTTCTGTTTACCCTACCCTTCAGTTTACCCTACCCTTCTGTTTACCCTAACTTTCAGTTTACCCTACCCTTCTGTTTACCCTACCCTTCAGTTTACCCTACCCTTCTGTTTACCCTACCCTTCAGTTTACCCTACCCTTCTGTTTACCCTACCCTTCAGTTTACCCTACCCTTCTGTTTACCCTACCCTTCAGTTTACCCTACCCTTCTGTTTACCCTACCCTTCAGTTTACCCTACCCTTCTGTTTACCCTACCCTTCAGTTTACCCTACCCTTCTATTTACCCTACTTTTTAGTTTACTATACCCTTCTGTTTACCCTACCCTTCTGTTTGCCTTGCCTTTCTGTTTGTCCTACCCTTCTGTTTACCCTACTATTATGTTTGCCTTGCCCTTCTGTTAACCCTACCCTTCTATTTACCCTACCATTCTGTTTGCCTTGTCCTTCTGTTAACCCTACCCTTCTGTTTACCTTACCCTTCTATTTACTCTATCCTTCTGTTTACCGTAACTTCTGTTTGTCCTACCCTTCTGTTTACCCTAACTTTTGTTTGTCCTACCCTTCTGTTTACCCTAACTTTTGTTTGTCCTACCCTTCTGTTTACCCTAACTTTTGTTTGTCCTACCCTTGTGTTTACCCTACAATTCTGTTTACTTTAAAATATTGTTTACCTTCATTTTCTGCTTAATTTATTGTTCTTTAAAATCTGTTCAATTTACCTCTCTCTGTTTTGTTATAGTATTTACCTTACTCTTAACTTTACCTTACTGTTATCTTTACCTTACTGTTATCTTTACCATACTATTATCTTTACCTTACTCTTATATTTACCTTACTGGTATCTTTACCTTACTATTATATTTACATTACTGGTATCTTTATTTTATTGTTGTCATTTCTTTACTGATATATTTACTATACTGTTATCTCATTTTCCTTTCTGTTATGTTTTCCTTTGTGTTATCTTCACCTTGCTTCATATCTTCACCTTGCTTCATATCTCCACCTTGCTTCATATCTCCACCTTGCTTCATATCTTCACCTTGCTTCATATCTCCACCTTGCTTCATATCTTCCTTCTTGCTTCACATATCTCCACCTTGCTTCATATCTCCACCTTGCTTCATATCTTCACCTTGCTTCATATCTCACCTTGCTTCATATCTCAACCTTGCTTCATATCTCCACCTTGCTTCATATCTTCACCTTGCTTCATATCTCCACCTTGCTTCATATCTTCACCTTGCTTCATATCTTCACCTTGCTTCATATCTCCACCTTGCTTCATATCTCCACCTTGCTTCATATCTTCACCTTGCTTCATATCTCCACCTTGCTTCATATCTTCACCTTGCTTCATATCTTCACCTTGCTTCATATCTCCACCTTGCTTCATATCTCCACCTTGCTTCATATCTTCACCTTGCTTCATATCTCCACCTTGCTTCATATCTTCACCTTGCTTCATATCTTCACCTTGCTTCATATCTCCACCTTGCTTCATATCTCCACCTTGCTTCATATCTCCACCTTGCTTCATATCTTCACCTTGCTTCATATCTTTACCTTGCTTCATATCTCCACCTTGCTTCATATCTCCACCTTGCTTCATATCTTCACCTTGCTTCATATCTCCACCTTGCTTTATCTCTCCACCTTGCTTCATATCTCCACCTTGCTTCATATATCCACCTTGCTTCATATATCCACCTTGCTTCATATCTTCACCTTGCTTCATATCTCCACCTTGCTTCATATATCCACCTTGCTTCATATCTTCACCTTGCTTCATATCTTCACCTTGCTTCATATCTTCACCTTGCTTCATCTCTTCACCTTGCTTTATATCTTCACCTTGCTTCATATCTCCACCTTGCTTCATCTCTTCACCTTGCTTCATATCTTCACCTTGCTTCATCTCTTCACCTTGCTTCATATCTCCACCTTGCTTCATCTCTTCACCTTGCTTCATATCTTCACCTTGCTACATATCTTCACCTTGCTTCATATCTTCACCTTGCTTCATCTCTTCACCTTGCTTCAATGTTTCACCTTGCTTCATATCTCCACCTTGCTTCATATCTTCACATTGCTTCATCTCTTCACCTTGCTTCAATGTTTCACCTTGCTTCAATGTTTCACCTTGCTTCATATCTCCACCTTGCTTCATATCTTCACATTGCTTCATATCTTCACCTTGCTTCAATGTTTCACCTTGCTTCATATCTCCACCTTGCTTCATATCTTCACATTGCTTCATCTCTTCACCTTGCTTCAATGTTTCACCTTGCTTCAATGTTTGCTTCAAGCTCATTATTAATACATGGACCCAATGGTAATAAATTATTTAGATTTATCCAAGGAATACCTAAAGCAGGCAGTTTCTATGATGTATTGTTATTGTATTTTGCTGACTAGAGATGTAGCAGCACTATAACACTAGACAGTATATAATACACTATAACACTAGACAGTATATAACACTAGACAGTATATAATACACTATAACACTAGATAGTATATAATACACTATAACACTAGACAGTATATAATACACTATAACACTAGACAGTATATAATACACTATAACACTAGACAGTATATAATACACTATAACACTAGACAGTATATAACACTAGACAGTTTATAATACACTATAACACTAGACAGTATATAATACACTATAACACTAGACAGTATATAATACACTATAACACTAGACAGTATATAATACACTATAACACTAGACAGTATATAATACACTATAACACTAGACAGTATATAATACACTATAACACTAGACAGTATATAATACACTATAACACTAGATAGTATATAATACACTATAACACTAGACAGTATATAATACACTATAACAATAGACAGTATATAATAAACTATAACACTAGACAGTATATTATACACTATAACACTAGACAGTATATTATACACTATAACACTGGACAGTATATAATACACTATAACACTGGACAGTATATAATACACTATAACACTAGACAGTATATAACATACTATAACATTAGACAGTATATAATACACTATAACACTAGACAGTATATAATACACTAGAACACTAGACTGGATATAACACACTATAACATTAGACAGTATATAATACACTATAACACTAGACAGTATATAATATACTATAACACTAGTCAGTATATAATACACTATAACACTAGACTGTATATAACACACTATAACATTTATTACAACCTCAGGTTCAATGGCCTGTTAACCTGAGTGTAAAGGAAGCTTGGAGCAAAGAAACACAGTAGAAGATGTATTGAAATTGTATTTCTTCAAAAATCAGCTAATTAATTCCAAACTTTTATCTTTTCCTTCACCAAGTAATTGTGATTATATAAGACTTTTGTCTTTTCCTTCACCAAGTATAACAAAGTGATATTTACACCTATGTACACTATATACAAAGGAGTAGTGTTTAGTGCACGCCACAGTTGTCTAGGCTAAGCAGCAGCCAAAAGACAGACAACTTTCCACAACCAGCTCTATGCAGGAATTCCAATGACAAACTGCGAGTGGTAACCACGTCACCTTTTGTCATTGTTAAACTCGCATTTAATTGGCTGAACCGAGTCGTTGATTTGATGATGGGGCCCTCATCACCAAACCCTTAACGATGGTTCGCTGGTTGGAGGGAAGCCTATGTGGGTGTGTTAACATGCTCCGAATAAAGGTTACATACTCTTTGCATGCACACCCCCACCCCAAGAGGGCTCAGGACTAGGCTTCCACCTCAAATGGGTAGAGTGCCACCATGGCACATTATAATAATGGGACCGCCTTTCCCCTCTACCATCCCGCTCATTAGTTAAAGCTAAACTTTTCTCGAGACATAAGTCCAGCTTTAAACTTAAGAGTGAGACAGCCGACGTAGGGCTAACATAGGTCCAAGGTGCCTGCGGTCGGTAGCAGGGCACCCCCCCACTAAAAAAAAACCCCACCACTAGGGGAAAAAAAGGGCTGGTTCTACCCAAAGTCCCTAACACATCCTAACTAAATACAATGACTTCTGGACAACACATCAGCTATTGTGTTAAATTTTCCAGCAATGTGTATAATTTTTATATTGTAGGGTTGCAACCTAATACTCCAACGCATGAGTCTGGTATTTTTGTTTTCATGTGCTGCAGGTATACCAGAGGGTTGTGGTCGCTGTAGATGGAGACCACCTGAGAGGACTGGCCCACGTAGACATCAAAATGCTCTAATGCCAGAAGTAGAGCCAGGCCCTCTTTCTCTATAGTAGAGTAGGCCCTCTGGTGTGGTTGATATTTGGCAGAGAAAAATGCCACAGGCTGCAACCCATCATCCCCAGATTGCAGAAGCACTGCCCCACCCCAGACTCACAAGCATCAATCTGTAATGAAAAGGTTTGAAAAGTCTGGAGACAACAGAATGGGTGCAGTACAAAGTAATCTCTTTGCTTTCGTAAATGCATCTTGACATTCTGGGGTCCAAATAAAGGGAACTTTGTAACTGGTAAGTGAGGTTAGAGGTGCAACAATATCTGCAAAATTTTTACAGAATCTTCTATAAAACCCTACCATCCCTAGAAAACGTTGAAGGGATTTCCTGTCAGGGGAACTGGATAATTTTTAATGGCCAGAATTTTTGCAAATTTAGGGGCCACTTTGCCACTACCTACTTCATGGCCCAGAAAATTAATAGTAGATTGGCCAAAGGATGACTTTGATAAATTAACAGTTAAATGAAAACTCTGGAAGGTCTCAAAGAGAGCCTTAAGCCTAAACACATGTTGGTCCCAAGTGTCCGACACAACAACTATGTCATCTAGGTAAGCTGCCGTGCCTTCAAGTCCTTTAATAGCCTGATGGATAAGTCTCTGGAATGATGCAGGAGAGTTTTTCATTCCGAAGGGGTCACTGTATACTGATAATGACCTCCTGGAATTACGAAGGCAGAGATTTCCTTCGCCTTATCTGTTAAAGGTACTTGATAGTAACCTTTAAGGAGGTCCAATTTGGATACAAAAGTAGCCTTACCCACAAAGTCGATTACATCATCCAAACGTGGCAGAGGATAGGCATCTGCAATTGTGACCTCATTCACCTTAGGTAATCTGTGCACATTCGGAACCCTCCATCAGCTTTGTTAACAAGAATGCACGGTGAAGCCCACGGACTAGATGACTCCTCCACTAACCCATGCTCTAACAGAAATTCTACCTCCTGTTGAAGTAGCTTCTGTTTTCAGGATTAGCTCTGTAAGGGAGAGTTTAATAGGTTTAGAGTTTCCAACATCTACATCATGATATCTAATGTACATTTTTCGGCACATCCGAAAAATATCAGGATAAGACTGTAGAAGCGCAGTTAAATTAGTTACTTGAGACTTGGTCAAACCCAACATTAAAGGTTTAGGGTCCTTGAGGAGGACCGAATTTGGAAGCTTTACATTAATCTCAGAGTGCAAAGAGTCAGGGTCATCAGAGGCAGAGGACAGAGTCATTACTGGAACTTTATCTGGTGTATTAAAAGCTTTAATTTGATTAATGTGGTAAGTTTTGCTTTTTGAGGTCTTGTCAAGGGAGATACCACATAATTTACATCAGATAATTTACTTACGATTTGCATTGGTCCCGTAAATCTAGCTTTCAAGGTGTGGCCAGGTATAGGCTCCTGTACCAACACCTTATCTCCTGGATGGAAGGAGCGAAATTTTGAGTTTCTGTCATACCTCTGTTTCATCATATTCTGAGCTGCCTTCAAGTTAGCCTTAGCCAACTGACGTGCTACCTGCAACCTTGAAGAAGGGTTGTAGCTGGTTGTGGAGGCGTCTTCTCCCATCCATCCTTCTTTGAGCACACGTAGAGGACCTCGTACATTGTGCCCAAATATCAGCTCAAAGGACTGTACCCTGTAGACTCTTGCACAGTTTCTCTCATTGCGAATAGCAACAGAGGAAGTGATTCATCCCAGTCTGTAGGAAAATGCAAGCAGAATGTTCTCATCATTGTTTTTAACGTCTGATGGAATCTTTCCAAGGCGCCTTGGGACTGAGGATGATAGGCAGTGGATAGGTTATGAACTATTCCTAGCCTAGTTAATGCTTCCCTAAATGCTTTGGCAGTGAAGTTAGTACCTTGATCACTTTGAATAGTTTTAGGAATTCCAAAGCAAGAGATAAACTTAGTTAAAGCTTTAAGATTGCTTTAGTGTTAATACTGCGCATGGGAACTGCCTCTGGATATCTAGTTACTCTATCCATGATTGTGAATAAGTACTGATTTCCAGACTTAGCTTTAGGTAGTGGACCTACACAATCTATTATCAATTCTGAGAAAGGGTCTCCATTGACAGGAATGGGATGGAGAGGTGCAGGTTTAATGGGGTGTCCAGGTTTCCTACCTGCTGACATTCTGGACAACAGCGAATATGATTCTTTACATCTTGCCTTAACTTTGGCCAAAAGAATTCTTTTGTTATTCGGTATTGAGTTTTGGTAATTCCCAAATGGCCTCCTAAAGAAGAATTATGGGCTATATTTAGTATCTGAGACCTAAACTTTCTGGGAACCACTAACTTATCTGTTTGTTGTTTTCCCTCCACCTCCTTACCAGTTTCAGTGCAGACTAAGTAATTATTTTTTAAGAGATATTTGACCGGGTGACCCGAAGTGGATTTACCCATAGCTGCCTCAAAAGCAGAGTTTAGTGAGGAGTCTTTCCGTTGTTCCTCCCGAAAGGACAGTCCCTCAGGCATGGAAACAGAGACATCTGGCAATCCTGCAACCCTGGAATAGGAAGGCTTGATCTGGGGCTGTTCACTAAATTTACGAGGCTCTGGCCAGTTTTCCTCGCAAAACAAATTGTTTAGTCCGAGATCAGAGTCGTCCAAGGACGAGTTAACATTCTTATCAGACATCACTTTGGATTGTGCCCGAGTTATGGCCAACATCGGGGAAGAATTAACCATTATGGGTTCTATACATTTAGTAGACTCAATGTTATTACCCAGTAATAGCATTGCATCCTTCATAGGAAATCCCTCCGAGACACCAACAGTCAAATACCCAGTGTAGTATTTACTCTGCACATAGATTTGATGTAAAGGGACAGAAAATACTGCTCCTCCAAAAGCTTCTAACAGAACTGAGGATTGCAAAGAGGTTTGATCAGAAAGGGGTAGTACTCCCTCTCTTATAAGTGAGCAATATGCTCCAGTATCCCTAAAGGTTTTAACTTCCTTTTCTCTGAATGTTCCTGAAGGGATATGTAACAAGAGCTATAGTAAGGGGCCATCCCCTTCTCTACTTCTTCCTGGGACATATTATTAGGGATATTAGAGATTTTCCCAAATGGTTGGGGTTTACTTGGACAATTGGGTCTGATGTGGCCAGGCTTGCCACAGTTATAACATACCATCTCAGCTTTTACTTTGGCACCTCGTTGATTTTGTGGCTTACGCCACTCTGGATACTGCCGCTTCACATCTCGTTGGGTAATTTGATGTTGCTCACCGGGTTGACCAGGAGTGAAGTAACGCTGCTCACCAGGTGTTTTAGTTGACTGCTGACGAGATTCACCTTCATCTTGACCTTTATTTCTCCACTCAGGAACTTTTCTTTGACGATCTCTGCTCATACCAGGCTGTTGAGGAAGAGATAAGACCGCTCGGACAAGGAGCGGTTAGTTTCAAAAGTATCAGCCAACCTGGCTGCTTCCAATGCCGTAGGCAAGGAATGATCTTGTAGAAACACTCGAACCTCTGGACTAACAGACTCCAGTAGGTTGTCCACCAAGATAAGCTGCTTCAAATTTTCAAAATCAGCGACACCACTTGCCTTGTACCACTTTGTAAAAGCCCTGGTCTGCTGTCTGACGAAGTCAACAGCAGACTGACCCAACTGCCTTCTGCCGAGTTTGAATTCTTTCCTATACTTGGCAGGAATACATTGATAAGCCCCAAGAACAGTGGTTTTCACAATACGATAGTTACCAAAATCAGTATTTCCCAGGCTAGAAGTAAATTCTTGTGCCTTACCAAACAACGCAGTATGCACCAGTGACGCCCAATGAACCTCAGGCCACCCTAAAGCTCGAGCCTGGTTTTCAAATGCTTCGAAAAACTGTTCAGGCTCTGCTTCAACAAAACGAGGAACAAACTGTACTGCCCTTTGCAAATTGAAGTCATCTACAGTCTGATGGAATTGTCTCCTCGCCTTCTCTCTATCAAACTCCTCCTTAGCAAATGCACGCTGTTCTTTAGTTTGCTCAAGAGTGAGTCTGGCTAGTTCAAGCGCCAGTGAACCAGACTCACCTGTCGATAACCCCACACCTGTGACTTGCTGGTTTTGCTCAGGAGTTCTGTCTCTCCCATTTTGTAGAAACCTCAATGGTGACCTACGATTAACAGCTCCTGTAGAGGGAGAAACACGAGACTGATATGCCATAGTTTCAGTTTGTATTTTACTCCTTATAATATCACGCAGCTGAGCAGCAGTAAGGGTACGCTGGTATTCAACACCAATAGAACGAGCGATACGCCAACAACGCTGTAGAGAGAGTTTGGGCAACTTTAGCAGAGTTAACTCAGACACTAACCGTCTGACTCGAATAGGTGGCATTAACCCCCAACTTTAACACGCTATGCACGGTACGAATTGCAGTATACTCATACGATAGCAGAGCTGACACGCAATAGCAAAGCCAATATGCACACACACAATAGCAAGGCTGATACACAATAACAAACCAAATTGCAGAATACTCACAATAGCAGGCTGACCATAGAGCGAATGCAAAAATGAGACACAAAATTCGTGAAGCGTTGGCAAAGCGTAAGCAATGCCAGATAGCAAGCTATCTAGATACAAGACTAGCTCCTGCGCGAACTTCAACTCTAGGCTCAACTCCTGCTCTAAGTCTCCAAATTCAGCTCCAGGACAGGCTACCCATATTACAACCTCAGGTTCAATGGCCTGTTAACCTGAGTGTAAAGGAAGCTTGGAGCAAAGAAACACAGTAGAAGATGTATTGAAATTGTATTTCTTCAAAAATCAGCTAATTAATTCCAAACTTTTATCTTTTCCTTCACCAAGTAATTGTGATTATATAAGACTTTTGTCTTTTCCTTCACCAAGTATAACAAAGTGATATTTACACCTATGTACACTATATACAAAGGAGTAGTGTTTAGTGCACGCCACAGTTGTCTAGGCTAAGCAGCAGCCAAAAGACAGACAACTTTCCACAACCAGCTCTATGCAGGAATTCCAATGACAAACTGCGAGTGGTAACCACGTCACCTTTGTCATTGTTAAACTCGCATTTAATTGGCTGAACCGAGTCGTTGATTTGATGATGGGGCCCACATCACCAAACCCTTAACGATGGTTCGCTGGTTGGAGGGGAGCCTATGTGGGTGTGTTAACATGCTCCGAATAAAGGTTACATACTCTTTGCATGCAACAACATTAGACAGTATATAATATACTATAACACTAGACAGTATATAATACAAATGTTAAATGTTAATCTGTCTTTAGAGTGAGGGAGTATTCAAAGTCATTCACCTTGAATCAGAAAGTTCGTATGTGGCACCTTCAGAGTGAAGGCAGTTCCTGAGGGGCACTGAGAGTGTCATGTATGTGGCACCTTCAGAGTGAAGGCAGTTCCTGAGGGGCACTGAGAGTGTCATGTATGTGGCACCTTCAGAGTGAAGACAGTTCTTGAGGGGCACTGAGAGTGTCGTGTATGTGGCACCTTCAGAATGAAGGCAGTTCCTGAGGGGCACTGAGAGTGTCATGTATGTGGCACCTTCACAATGAAGGTAGTTCCTGAGGGGCACTGAGAGTGTCATGTATGTGGCACCTTCAGAATGAAGGCAGTTCCTGAGGGGCACTGAGAGTGTCATGTATGTGGCACCTTCACAATGAAGGTAGTTCCTGACGGGCACTGAGTGTGTCATGAAGTATGGGAGTGTTGAACAACTAACACATTTACGAACACATCTCCATGAAGGAAGACTTGCAGCATCCACTGTGCATGGTAATATTTGGGAGCCGTTGTTCAGGAAAAGGGAACTATTATTACAAGAGGGACAAATGTTTCTCCAAGAGGCTGTTTGTTATGTCTCACTACTACTTAATATTTTATGCTTTCTAAATTTGTTTGTCATTGACGGAATGAGAATGTGTCTGTCACCATTTACATTACGTAAACTTTATCCATCTCTTAAACGCTGGAATGTTAACCTTAGATACAACGGATGTTACATCTCCGACCTGCATAACTGAGATGCTGGGACCAGAAACTGGTTCCTTAGAGAACAACAGATTCCCTAATGAGCTTATTGTTTAGCTCTTCCAGGTTCCTGACGGCAAATGTTGCTCACTAACCATGGGTCTCTAAGTCCATCTGAATGAAAACGATTTGATGCCTGAGGCCCACGAGTCTTAACTCGAGGTAACGAAATAATAATTCGGAAGCTTTCAAGGTCATGAGTGCATGGTTATGTATAATATTATTCTAATTAGGTTACCATAAGCAATGATATATAATACTTGATCACTTAAGAAATTTGTATCCCAGTATGAAATAAAACATTGAATAAAATATACTATTAATGAGAATCTCTAACTCAACTTTTGTAGAAGGACCCTCTTTAAGAACATTACGCAGGACACACTGTGCAAGCAAAAGTTCATCAGCATAATCTAGCAGTTTACACCTAACATTTGCCAAGGGCGAGCCTCCTCCCCTCTCTCTCTCTCTCTCTCTCTCTCTCTCTCTCTCTCTCTCTCTCTCTCTCTCTCTCTCTCTCTCTCTCTCTCTCTCTCTTTCTCTCTCTCTCTCTCTCTCTCTCTTTACATAAGGTTTCACAGAGTTAGGTTAAGGTCCCTAACTTTATTTACAAGCTAAGAGCTGTTACCTCTACCAGCTCATTTGAAAACCTTTTGATTGTTATGACAGGGAACAAGATGAAGCTAGAGCCATCTGTGGGCCAGCGAATTGCTCAATTGACTTTCATAGTTAATATGGAGTCAAATTTCACCCCACTGAAATCATCTTCGTGCCCGGGTACCAACACTCTCCCATTCATTCTTACCACTGCTCCTGCATTACCATCATGGTGTCTAGAGACCATCATCATTTGTGTTTTCTCAGGAGTAAATGTGACCTGCCATCATTTCCCCCAGACTGATGTAGCTGCAAGATGGTGGTTGATGTAACTTAGAGCAGCTGGTATTTCCTCTCTTGGATAATGAAATATCAGAGAACAGTCGTCTGCATATGCATGGAATTCTGGATTGAGATGAAGAAAATCATTGAAGTAGACATTTCATAACAATGGCCCGAGCACACTTCCCCCCCTCTCTCTCTCTCTCTCTCTCTCTCTCTCTCTCTCTCTCTCTCTCTCTCTCTCTCTCTCTCTCTCTCTCTCTCTCTCTCTCTCTTCTCACTCTCTCTCTCTTTCTCTCACTCTCACTCTCTCTCATTCTCTTTCCCAAGTCTCTTATTAATTCAGCTCTCTTTCACCCCTTACATTTTCTTTTTTTATTCTCTGCTCTCTCTCGCTGTCATTAATACCCAGTAATCCCTCGTTTAAATCCTAGAGAAGAAGAGGGGCGGCAGTGTCCACTACACCTCACACACCGCACACACTGGCTATGTTGTTTTCTTGCTTCTCTGTGCCACTACCTTCTACCAAAATGCAGTGTTACCTCCCTTCCTCTCTACCTGGATACTTTCTTTCCCCCCTCTACCTCAAACTTTTCCCAAACACTTTTCCTAAGCTTAAAAATTTAAAGTTTTTAGGTGAGATGGGGCTACAGTCTTGTGGTACAAGAGGTGTATTTTTTCACAGATATTAAAAGATAATATAAAACGGGAAAAAATATTTTCTGTTCGATAGGCCTCAATATAGATTGGGTTTTTTTGTTGTATTATGCGGGGAAAAAAATGATTTTAAAAAGGGACAAATATGCAGTCAGACAAGTCAAGGAAAAATTTAACATAGACGCGTCAAATGAAAGAAAATAAAAAATTTTTTTTTTTTTTTTTTGGGGAAATCTTTAAAAATGGTAATTTTTTTGGAAGCAAACTGTCCCAAGTTCAATTCTCCACTGTGGGTTAGTATCAATTGCCCAAAACCCGATTGCTTCCTCATGATGAACTTTTTTATTTGTATTAAGCTGCAGCTGTGAATGTGTTTTTGATAAAAATTTTTTTTTAGGATTCAGGCGTAAAATTTTTTTTGTGGTATAATTTTCGATGTGACACTGCACGAAGGGAAATCTTCCGATAACAAATTTTTTATAATGTAAACAAAAAAACTTT
>WNWK01038669.1:0-17825 GCA_009830355.1 Cherax destructor | reverse complement strand
AAAATTTAAAAAATTTTTGCTTCCTTTTCCCCATAAATTTCAATTGCAGTAAATTCTTTTTTAAAGTGTGAAAATTTAAAAGTTTTTAGCAAAAAAAGGGGTTTTTGCCAGAAAAGCACTCAAACCGCTCAAAAACGTCGAAATATGCAATAAAAACCATTTTAGCACATTTTTTGAATTTTAATTTTTTGTATTTTTTAAAAATAATATAAAATATTCTATAAAAATATTGTTTTTTAAAGATTTTTAATGGGTTTTTTAAAAATTATGTAAATAATATATAAATAAAAAAAAATGCTAAAAAACGTTATTTTTTGCTTTTTTTGACGATTCGGATTTTAAGGTTTCGGGAAAAAAAAAATTTTTGATAAAATATCCCTTTAAAAAAAAAAATAAATTTTTCCCCCTTTTCCCAAAAATTTTCCCAATTGCAGTAAAAATTTTTTTAAAAAGGTTTGAAAATTTTAATATTTTAGCAAAAAAATGAGTTTTGCAAAAAAGCATTCAAACCGCCCCAAAACGTCGAAATATGCAATAAAATACCATTTTGCACATTTTCAAAACTTTTTAATTTTAAAGTTTTTTTTGAAAAATAATATGAAATATTCTATAATAATATTGATTTTTATAGATTTTTAATGGGATTTTTAAAAATATGTAAATAATATAAATATAAAATGCTATAAAATTATTTTATTGCATTTTGACGATTCAAGGTATTTTAAGGATTTTCAAAAAAATTTTTAGAAAAAAACTTCCTAAAAGAAAATCATAAAATTTTGCTTACTTTTCCCATAAATTTAAATTGCAGTAGAAATTCTATTTAAAAGTGTGATAATCTAAGTATTTTAGCTAAAAATGAGTTTTGCCAGAAAAGCACTCAAACCGCTCTAAAACGTCGAAATATGCAATAAAATACCATTTTAGCACATTTTCTGAGCTTTTAATGTTTCATGTATTTTGAAAAATAATATGAAATATTCTATAAAAATATTGATTTTTATAAGTTTTTAAATTGGGATTTTTAAAAATATATAAATAATATAATAAATATTAAAATGCTATAAAACTTATTTTATTGCATTTTTGACGTTTCAAGATTTTAAGGATTTTCTGAAAAAATTTTTTGATAAAATATACCTATAGTAAGTTCTAAAAAAATCATAAAATTTGCTTACTTTTCCATAAATTTCAATTGCAGTAGAAATTGTATTTAAAAGTTGAAAATCTTAGTATTTTAGCTAAAAAATGAGTTTTGTCAGAAAAGCACTCAAACCGCTCTAAAACGTCGAAATATGCAATAAAATACCATTTTAGCACATTTTTCTAGAGCTTTTAATGTTTCATGTATTTTTGAAAATAATATGAAATATTGTATATAATATACTGATTTTTATAGTTTTTAATGGGATTTTTAAAAATATGTAAATAATTAAAAAAATAATCAAAATGCTATAAACTTGATTTTATTGCATTTTTGACGATTTAAGGCATTTTCAAGGATTTTCTGAAAAACTATTTTTAGATAAAATACACATATGAGTAAGCTTCCTAAAAGAAAATCATAAAATTTTGCTTACTTTTCCCATAAATTTCAATTGCAGTAAAATTTTATTTAAAAGTGTGATAATCTAAGTATTTTAGCTAAAAAATGAGTTTTGCTCAGAAAAGCACTCAAACCGCTCTAAAACGTCGAAATATGCAATAAAAACCGATTTTAGCACATTTTTCTGAGCTTTTTAATGTTTCATGTATTTTTCGAAAATAATATGAAATATTTATAAAATATTGATTTTTATAGATTTTTAATAGGATTTTTAAAAATATGTAAATAATTAATAAATATTAAAAATGCTATAAAACTTGATTTTATTGCATTTTTGACGATTTAAGGCATTTTCAAGATTTTCTGAAAAACTATTTTTTAGATAAAATAACCTATGAGTAAGCTTCCTAAAAGAAAATCATAAAATTTTGCTTACTTTTCCCATAAATTTCAATTGCAGTAGAATTCTATTTAAAAGTTGATAATCTAAGTATTTTAGCTAAAAAATGAGTTTTGCAGAAAAGCACTCAAACCGCTCTAAAACGTCGAAATATGCAATAAAATACCATTTTAGCACATTTTTCTGAGCTTTTAATGTTTCATGTATTTTTCGAAAATAATGAAATATTCTATAAAAATATTGATTTTTATAGAGTTTTATTGGGATTTTTAAAATATATAAATAATATAATAAATATAAAAAATGCTATAAATCGTTATTTTATTGCATTTTTTGACGATTCTTAAGGTTTTAAGGTTTTCTGAAAAACTATTTTTGATAAAATATACCTAAAAAAGAAAATAATAAAATTTCGCTTACTTTTCCCATAAATTTCAATTGCAGTAGAAATTTATTTAAAGTTGAAAATCTAGTATTTTAGCTAAAAAATGGTTTTGTCAGAAAAGCACTCAAACCGCTCTAAAACGTCGAAATATGCAATAAAATACCATTTTAGCACATTTTTCAGAGCTTTTTAATGTTTCATGTATTTTTGGAAAATAATATGAAATATTGTATAATAATATACGATTTTTATAGTTTTTAATGGGATTTTTTAAAAATATGTAAATAATTAAAAAAATTCAAAAATGCTATAACACTTGATTTTATTGCATTTTTTGACGATTTGAGGCATTTTCAAGGATTTTCTGAAAAACTATTTTTTTAGATAAAATACACATATGAGTAAGCTTCCTAAAAGAAAATCATAAAATTTTGCTTACTTTTCCCATAAATTTCAATTGCAGTATAAATTTTATTTAAAAGTGTGATAATCTTAGTATTTTAGCTAAAAAATGAGTTTTGCCAGAAAAGCAATCAAACCGCTCTAAAACGTCGAAATATGCAATAAAACACGATTTTAGCACATTTTTCTGAGCTTTTTAATGTTTCATGTATTTTTCGAAAATAATATAAAATATTTTATAAAAATATTGATTTTTATAGATTTTTAATGGGATTTTTTAAAAATATGTATATAATTAATAAATATTAAAAAATGCTATAAAACTTGATTTCATTGCATTTTTGGACGATTTAAGGCATTTTCAAGGATTTTCTTAAAAACTATTTTTTTTTAGATAAAATACACATATGAGTAAGCTTCCTAAAAGAAAATCATAAAATTTTGCTTACTTCTCCCATAAATTTAAATTGCAGTAGAAATTCTATTAAAAAGTGCGATAATCTAAGTATTTTAGCTAAAAAATGAGTTTTGCCAGAAAACCACTCAAACCGCTCTAAAACGTCGAAATATGCAATAAAATACCTTTTTAGCACATTTTTCAGAGCTTTTTAATGTTTCATGTATTTTTCGAAAATAATATGAAATATTCTATAAAAATATTGATTTTTATAAGTTTTTATTGGGATTTTTTAAAAAATATATAAATAATATATTGTGAGGGAAAAGTAGTTGTAAATAAGGTAACGGTTGTTCAGTCAGCCGGGAGCATTATTAACGAGTTACAGCCAGCAATTCCATCTAGCGGGCTGGAGCTAAACTCTTGTTCCCGGTTGTCTGAGGGTTTTTACTTTCTACTCCTGGTAGTATGACTCTTACCTGGTGTCGGTTGGGGAGTGGAAAGTCACTTCACCTTCACTCTTCTCCGAATCAGGTAAGGCAATCTACCAGGAGTAGTTCTTTTGTTTGATTATTATGTTTTCTTTGGTTACCAGTAGTGACTTGGTCATCTTGAAACACCTTTTTCTATCTTAAATGTTTTAAGACTTATGGTAACCAGAATATTTTCTTTATTATCAGCTCTGCCGCTGGACTGGTTATCCAGGACAGACGCATGACTTACGAGCAAGATTTTCCCTGGACTTAACGGGAATTCCTCAACAACTCCTCTCTAGTTTCTAACTTGTGTGCGTTAGAGGGTGTTGCAGAAGATCTCATCTACCTTTGGATACCTACATTGTGGTATTTCAACCTCGTGGTCCCAGGAGATTCACCATCTACTCCGGAGACATACCACCTACAGAGACAACCATCATCTATTCTCCCCCTCTCCGGTTATTACCTCCTGTCTCACCAACAGACCTGAACCACAACGGATATATATCTTTTTTATTTCTATTTAATTTTATATTAAAATCCAGAAAAAACTATCTTATTATAAATATCCTTCGGTTTACTATTCTTTATTAATTTTTCCATCTATATTTTGTTCAGGGGAAGGCGTTTCCCTGACAATGGCGACCTTGCCAGGATACTGGACTCTGGATACAACTTCTGATGGTTCACCTGGTCGTGAGTATTACATTTAAGGTTGAAAAGGGTGAGTTCGTTAAGGTGTCAAGTCATTACTGTTGTCTTTGACTTACAGTTGTTTGGTTCTTGGTTGGGTTTAGAAGTTTACTCATTATTGTTGGACCTGAGGAACTTCCATAATAACCCCTCCTGGGTGAACCGTGTTCATTTATCTTAGTGAAGGCTTTTGAGCCCACTAGATTTGCTTCCAAGTGAAAATATTATTTCATTTTCTTCTTTGGGAAGGTTTAGAAAGTGTGCGGACGAGGTCCCTCTTTTGAAACAGTCGTTTCAGTTGTTAATTTAAGATCAACTTGTTTGGTTTGTATTATATTTTCTTACTATGGATTCGTTAGATTTCTGGTTAAGGGCTGGAAAAGACATGGGATTTACAGGCCAGTCTCTTGATAGTTATATTACTGCTAAAATGGCTATAGAAGAGAAAAAGGAACAGGAAAGACTAGCTCTAGCTAAACAGGAGGAACAAGAAAGACTAGCTCTAGCTAAACAGGATGAACAGGAAAGACTAGCTCTAGCTAAACAGGAGGAACAGGAAAGACTAGCTCGAGAAGAGAAAGACTAGCTATAGAAGAGAAAAAGGAACAGGAAAGACTAGCTCGAGAAGAGAAAAAGGAACAGGAAAGAATAGCACGAGAAAATGAAAGGATTGCTCGTGAGGACAAACGAGAACAGGAGAGGGTTGCTAGAAGACAGAGTTCAGGCAAGGGAAGTAGCCTTCAGGATGAAGGAGATTGAAGAAAAGTCAAAGCAGAGGAGTTAGAACAGTTAAGGCTGGAATTGGAAGCCAAGAAGGTAGAGCTATCTAAGCATAAAATAGATGAAGGGTACTAGAATACCCTACCCACGAATCTAATATTAGGATGCCTCAAATTCCACCTTTCACAGAGCAGGATGACATCGCGGCATATATCACCAGATTCGAGAACACTGCCACACTCTGTGAGTGGCCCTCAGATTCTTGGGCTACAAGGCTTGGATTACTTCTATCAGGTACAGCTTTAAACGTATATTCCACCTTACCAGCTGACGTAATCACTGATTATCCTCTACTTAAAAGCTATCTTACACGCTTTCAAGAAGACCACCCACCATTACAGGTCTGAGTTTCGGCACACTAAAATATCCCCAATCAGAATTATATGCAGTATCTGACAACACTTTTCAGATTGTTTGATTGTTGGATTGATAGTGCCGAAGTTGATCATGACTTTGATTCATTACGCGACCTGATGGTAAGAGACCAATTCTCTCTTCTGTTAACTCTGACTTGCGGATCTTTATTAAGGAACGTGACGTTCACACAGCTTCTGAAATGGCACACGTTGCAGATATATATGCCTGCGCTCATAATAACTACCCCAAGGAGCGTAGTAGATATACATCTGTTGAGCCTAAACAATCTGAGTTATCCAAACCATTTTCCTCTGAGAAATTTCAGTAAAATGTTATAACTGTAACGAATTGGGACACAGACGTCCAGACTGTCCCAAGAAAAAGGTGAGAATATTGGAACATGTTTCACCGAAGCTAATATTAAAGCACCTTTTAGTGAAGGTACTGTTAATGGCATGAAGGTATCCACCATTCTTAGAGATACTGGGTGTTCTTGCATTGTTATTTCGAGTAAACTCTTTCCTAACTTAGATTCAACCCGGTATAAAAGTACTAAATTAACTGACTACTTAGGAAGAAGTGATGAGTTTCCTACTCTCAGATGTTTCATTAACTGCAAATGGTTTACTGGTTGGGTAGAAGCAGTGGTGGCCCCAATAACTTCTTGTTCTGTTTTGGTTGGGAACATAGAAGGGGCGACCTTCCATCTGAATTAGACTGTGTAAGGTTTCCAAATGATTCCGGAAAAGATAAACATTATACTTCTGTTTCTTCCCTAGAATCTCCAGAAGTGAATAATCAGGATAACTCAAATCAGAGTTCAGATACTCGTGAAGCTCCTGGAAAAACCTTAGAGAAGCAGTCATCAAAACCAAACTGCACTGAAACTGAGGAAATACCACAGGTGACTGAATCTTCCACACAACTGGACTTGGTTAACGTCCTTACCAGAGCTCAATCTAAGGTAAAACCAAACCATCCTTTAGTACTTTCCAAAGGAAAACCTATTGAGCTGTCCCACCTAGATTTGAAAGGTCTCCAGAAGACTTGTCCTTCCCTAGAGAAAACTCGAATGCTAGCATTAAATGGCAACATATTTAAAAGAAATAACCTTACTTACAAATTTGAGTTCAAGGGTAATCTTTTATACAGGACTATAATAACCTCTGACAATCCCAACTATGTTGGAAGAAGTCTATTGGTCATCCCCAGGGATTGTCGTAAGACTATTATAAGAAGTACGCATGAAGAAACCGTCTCAGGCCATATTACACGTCAGAGGACCTTAGACACGATCAGAGAATTGTACTACTGGCCGGGATGTCTTCCGACATTTATAAATTCTGTAAAGCCTGTCCAGCTTGTCTACCTTACTTTCAAAAAGGTGGAACTAAAAGTCTCAAAATTTCCAAGCAAGCCACTGAAATATTTGATGGCACATATACTCCTCAGTGGAGAAGGAATGTTATGCCACAATATCATACAAATCTAAAGCTTGGTATCTCGTGCTCTCGTACCCACTTTGCAGATTGCGGAGCCGAGGTCACATACCTAATACTTTTCCCTCTGGTGTTAACTTATTGCCTCCGACCATAAGTTTTGGAAGGGGTATTGTGAGGAAAAGTAGTTGTAAATAAGGTAACGTTGTTCAGTCAGCCGGGAGCATTATTAACAGAGTTACAGCCAGAAATTCCATCTAGCGGGCTGGAGCTAAACTCTTGTTCCCGGTTGTCTGAGGGTTTTTACTTTCTACTCCTGGTAGTATGACTCTACCTGGTGTCGGTTGGGAGTGGAAAGTCACTTCACCTTCACTCTTCTCCGAATCAGGTAGGAACTACCAGGAGTAGTTCTTTTGTTTGATTATTATGTTTTCTTTGGTTACCAGTAGTGACTTGGTCATCTTGAAACACCTTTTCTATCTTAAATGTTTTAAGACTTATGGTAACCAGAATATTTTCTTTATTATCAGCTCTGCCGCTGGACTGGTTCTCCAGGACAGACGCATGACTTACGAGCAAGATTTTCCCTGGACTTAACGGGAATTCCTCAACAACTCCTCTCTAGTTTCTAACTTGTGTGCGTTAGAGGGTGTTGCAGAAGATCTCATCTACCTTTGGATACCTACATTGTGGTATTTCAACCTCGTGGTCCCAGGAGATTCACCATCTACTCCGGAGACATACCACCTACAGAGACAACCATCATCTATTCTCCCCCTCTAATGTGATAATTAGTATTTTAGCTAAAAAAGAGTTTTGCCAGAAAAGCACTCAAACCGCTCTAAAACGTTGAAATATGCATAAAATACATTTAGCCATTTTTGATTTTTAATGTTTCATGTATTTTTGAAAATAATATGAATATTCATAAAATATTGATTTTAAGATTTTAATGGGATTTTTAAAAATATGTAAATAATTAAAATATTAAAATGCTATAAAACTTATTTTATTGCATTTTTGACGATTAAGGCATTTTCAGGATTTTCTGAAAACTATTTTTAGATAAAATACTATAGTAAGCTTCTAAAAGAAAATCATAAAATTTTGCTTACTTTTCCCATAAATTTCAATTGCAGTAGAAATTTTATTTAAAAGTGTGAAATCTAGTATTTTAGTAAAAAATGAGTTTGCCGAAAAGCACTCAAACCGCTCTAAAACGTCGAAATATGCAATAAAATACGTTTTTAGCACATTTTTTGAGCTTTTAATGTTTCATGTATTTTTGAAAATAATATGAAATATTCTATAAAAATATTGATTTTTATAGATTTTTAATGGATTTTTTTAAAAATATGTAAATAATTAATAAATATTAAAAAATGCTATAAAATCTGATATTATTTCAAGGATTTTTGACATTGATTTAGGATTTTGAAAACTATTTTTTAGATAAAATAACCTATGAGTAAGCTTCCTAAAGAAAATCATAAAATTTTGCTTACTTTTCCCATAAATTTAATTGCAGTAGAAATTCTATTTAAAAGTGTGATAATCTAAGTATTTTAGCTAAAAATGAGTTTTGCCAGAAAACACTCAAACCGCTCTAAAACGTCGAAATATGCAATAAAATGCCATTTTAGCACATTTTCGAGCTTTTTAATGTTTCATGTATTTTTGAAAATAATATGAAATATTCTATAATAATATTGATTTTTATAGTTTTTATTGGGATTTTTAAAAATATAATAATTAATAATTAAAAATGCTATAAAACTTATTTTATTGTTTTTGACGATTTAAGGCATTTTCAAGGATTTTCTGAAAAACTATTTTTTAGATAAAATATACCTATAGTAAGCTTCCTAAAGAAAATCATAAAATTTTGCTTACTTTTCCCATAAATTTAATTGCAGTAGAAATTGTATTTAAAAGTTTGAAAATCTTAGTATTTTAGCTAAAAATGAGTTTTGTCAGAAAAGCACTCAAACCGCTCTAAAACGTCGAAATATGCATAAAATACCATTTAGCACATTTTCAGAGCTTTTTAATGTTTCATGATTTTGAAAAATTATGAAATATTTATAAAATATTCGATTTTATAGTTTTTAATGGGATTTTTACAAATATGTAAATAATTAAAAAAAAAATGCTATAACACTTTATTTTATTGCATTTTTGACGATTTAGGCATTTTCAGGATTTTCTGAAAAACTATTTTTTTAGATAAAAATACACATATAGTAAGCTTCCTAAAAGAAAATCATAAAATTTTGCTTACTTTTCCATAAATTTCAATTGCAGTAGAAATTCTATTTAAAAGTGTGATAATCTAGTATTTTAGCTAAAAAATGAGTTTTGCCATATAAATATTAAAATGCTATAAAACTTGATTTTATTGCATTTTTGACGATTTAAGGCATTTTCAAGGATTTTCTGAAAAACTATTTTTTTAGATAAAATACACTATGGTAAGCTTCCTAAAGAAAATCATAAAATTTTGCTTACTTTTCCCATAAATTTCAATTGCAGTAGAAATTTATTTAAAAGTGTGATAATCTAGTATTTTAGCTAAAAATGAGTTTTGCCGAAAAGCACTCAAACCGCTCTAAAACGTCGAAATATGCAATAAAATACCATTTTAGCACATTTTCTGAGCTTTTTAATGTTTCATGTATTTTTCGAAAATAATATGAAATATTCTATAAAAATATTGATTTTTATAGATTTTTAATGGGATTTTTAAAAATATGTAAATAATAATAAATATTAAAATGCTATAAACTTATTTATTGCATTTGACGATTCAGGATTTTCAAGGATTTTCTGAAAAATATTTTTTAGATAAAATATACCTATGAGTAAGCTTCCTAAAAGAAAATCATAAAATTTTGCTTATTTTTCCCATGAATTTCAATTGCAGTAGAAAGTCTATTTAAAAGTTTGATAATCTATGTATTTTAGCTAAAAAATGAGGTTTGCCAGAAAAGCACTCAAACCACTCTAAATCGTCGAAATATGCAATAAAATACCATTTTAGCAAATTGTTATGATATTTTTAATGTTTAATGTATTTTTTGAAAAATAATATGAATATTCTATAATAATATTGATTTTTAAAGATTTTTAATGGGATTTTTCCAAAATATGTAAATAATTTTTTTTTTTTTTTTTTTTTTTAATAACACATCGGCCGATTCCCACCAAGTTTGATAATCTATGTATTTTAGCTAAAAAATGAGGTTTGCCAGAAAAGCACTCAAACCACTCTAAATCGTCGAAATATGCAATAAAATACCATTTTAGCAAATTGTTATGATATTTTTAATGTTTCATGTATTTTTTGAAAAATAATATGAATATTCTATAATAATATTGATTTTTAAAGATTTTTAATGGGATTTTTCCAAAATATGTAAATAATTTTTTTTTTTTTTTTTTTTTTTTATTAACACATCGGCCGATTCCCACCAAGGCAGGGTGGCCCGAAAAAGAAAAACTTTCATCATCATTCACTCCATCACTGTCTTGCCAGAGGGGTGCTTTACACTACAGTTATAAAACTGCAACATTAACACCCCTCTTTCAGAGTGCAGACACTGTACTTCCCATCTCCAGGACTCAAGTCCGGCCTGCCGGTTTCCCTGAATCCCTTCATAAATGTTACTTTGCTCACACTCCAACAGCACGTCAAGTATTAAAAACCATATGCCTCCATTCACTCCTATCAAATACGCTCACACATGCTTGCTGGAAGTCCAAGCCCCTCACACACAAAACTTCCTTTACCCCTCCCTCCAACCTTTCCTAGGCCGACCCCTACCCCGCCTTCCCTCCACTACAGATTTATACACTCTCAGAAGTCACTCTGTCTCGTTCCATTCTCTACATGTCCAAACCACCTCAACAACCCCTCCTCAGCTCTCTGGACAATCGTTTTGGTAATCCCACCTCCTCCTAATTTCCAAACTCCGAATTCTCTGCATTATATTCACACCACACATTGACCTCAGACATGACATCTCCACTGCCTCCAGCCTTCTCCTCGTTGCAACATTCATCACCCATGCTTCACACCCATATAAGAGCGTTGGTATAACTATACTCTCATACATTCCCTTATTTACTTCCATGGACAAGGTTCTTTGTCTCCACAGACTCGAAGTGCTCCACTCACCCTTTTTCCTTCATCAATTCTATGATTCACCTCATCTTTCATAGACCCATCCGCCGACATGTCCACTCCCAAATATCTGAATACATTCACCTCCTCCATACTCTCTCCCTCCAATCTGATATCCAATCTTTCGTCACCTATTCTTTTTGTTATCCTCATCACCTTACTCTTTCCTATATTCACTTTCAATTTTCTTCTTTACACACCCTACCAAATTCATCCACCAACCTCTGCAACTTCTCTTCAGAATCTCCCAAAGCACAGTGTCATCAGCAAAAGCAACTGTGACAACTCCCACTTTGTATTTGCTTCTTTATCTTTTAGCCCAACACCTCTTGCCAAGACCCTCGCATTCACTTCTCTTACAACCCCATCTATAAATATATTGAACAACCACGGTGACATCACACATCCTTGTCTAAGGCCCACTTTTACTGGAAATAGTCCCCTCCCTCCTACACACTCTAACCTGAGCCTCACTATCCTCATAAAAACTCTTCACTGCTTTCAGTAACCTTCCTCCTATTCCATACACCTACAACATCTGCAACATTTCCCCCTATCTACCCTATCATACGCCTTTTCCAAATCCATATAATGCCACAAAACATCTTTACCCTTATCCAAATAATGTTCACCTATATGTTTCACTGTAAACACTTGGTCTACACACCCCTACCTTTCCTAAAGCCCCTTGTTCATCTGCTATCCTGCTTTCTGTCTTACTCTTGATTCTTTCAATAATAACTCTACCATACACTTTACCAGGTACACTCAACAGACTTATTCCCTATAATTTTGCACTCTCTTTTACCCCTTTGCCTTTATACAAAGGAACAATACACGCTCTCTGCCAATCCCTAGGTACCTTACCCTCTTCCATACATTTATTAAATAATAGCACCAACCACTCCAAAACTATATCCCCACCTGCTTTTAACATTTCTATCTTTATCCCATCAATCCCAGCTGCCTTACCCCCTTTCATTCTACCCACTGCCTCCCGAACTTCCCCACACCCACAACTGGCTCTTCCACACTCCTACAAGATGTTATTCCTCCTTGCCCTACACACGAAATCACAGCTTCCCTGTCTTCATCAACATTTAACAACTCCTCAAAATATTCTCTCCATCTTCCCGATACCTCTAACTCTCCATTTAATAACTCTCCTCTCCTATTTTTAACTGTCAAATCCATTTGTTCTCTAGGCTTCCTCAACTTATTAATCTCATTCCAAAACTTTTTCTTATTTTCAACAAAATTTGCTGATAACATCTCACCCACTCTCTCATCTGCTCTCTTTTACATTGCTTCACCACTCTTTTAACCTCTCTTTTCTCTCCATATACTCTTCCCTCCTTGCATCACTTCTACTTTGTAAAAACCTCTCATATGCTAACTTTTTCTCCTTACTACTCTCTTTACATCATCATTCCACCAATCGCTCCCTTCCCTCCCGCACCCACTCGCCTGTAACCACAAACTTCTGCTGAACACTCTAACACTACATTTTTAAATCTACCCCATACATTTTCGACCCCATTGCCTACACTCTCACTAGCCCATCTATCCTCCAATAGTTGTTTATATCTTACCCTAACTGCCTCCTCTTTTAGTTTATAAACCTTCACCTCTCTCTTACTTACTGATTCTATTTTCCTTGTATCCCATCTACCTTATACTCCCACTGTAGCTATAACTAAAAAGTGATCTGATATATCTGTGGCCCCTCTATAAACATGTACATCCTGAAGTCTACTCAACAGTCTTTTATCTACCAATACATAGTCCAACAAACTACTGTCATTACGCCCTACATCATATCTTGTATACTTATTTATCCTCTTTTTCTTAAAATATGTATTACCTATAACTAAACCCCTTTCTATACAAAGTTCAATCAAAGGGCTCCATTATCATTTACACCTGGCACCCCAAACTTACCTACTACACCCTCTCTGCATGTTTCTCCCACTTTAGCATTTAGGTCCCCTACCACAATTACTCTCTCATTTGGTTCAAAAGTTCCTATACATTCCTTAACATCTCCCAAAATCTCTCTCTCTCCTCTACACTCCTCTCTTCTCCAGGTGCATACACGCTTATTATGACCCACTTTTCGCATCCGACCCTTATTTTAATCCACATAATCCTTGAATTTACACATTCATATTCCTCTTTTCCTTCCATAACTGATCCTTCAACATTATTGCTACCCCTTCCTTAGCTCTAACTCTTTCAGATACTCCTGACTTAATCCCATTTATTTCTCCCCACTGAAACTCGCCTACCCCCTTCAGCTTTGTTTCGCTTAGGGCCAGGACATCCAACTTCTTTTCATTCATAAATAATATATATATATATATATATATATATATATATATATATCAATATATATATAAATATATATATATATTGTATTTTCAAGGATTTTCTGAAAAAAAATATTTTTTTAAATAAAATATACCTATGAGTAAGCTTCCTCAAAAAAAAAATCATAAAATTTCGCTTACTTTTCAAATAAATTTCAATTGCAGTAGAAATTCTATTTAAAAGTGTGATAATCTAAGTATTTTAGCTAAAAAAATTACTTTTGCCAGAAAAGCACTCAAACCGCTTTAAAACGTAGAAATATGCAACAAAATACCATTTTAGCACATTTTTCTGAGCTTTTTAATATTTCATGTATTTTTCGAAAATAATATGAAATATTCTATAAAAATATTGATTTTTATAGATTTTTAATGGGATTTTTTAAAAATATGTAAATAATTAATAAATATTCAAAAATGCTATAAATCGTTATTTTATTGCATTTTTTGACGATTCATTGTATTTTCAAGGATTTTCTGAAAAAAATATTTGTTTAGATAAAATAATGAGTTAGCTTCCTCAAAAAAAACATCATAAAATTTCGCTGACTTTTTCCATAAATTTCAATTGCAGTAGAAATTATATTTAAAAGTTTGAAAATCTAAGTATTTTAGCTAAAAAATGAGTTTTGTCAGAAAAGCACTCAAACCGCTCTAAAACGTCGAAATATGTCATAAAATGCCATTTTAGCATATTTTTCTGAGTTTTTTAATGTTTAATGTATATTTGGAAAATAATATGAAATATTCTATATTAATATTGATTTTTATAGATTTTTAATGGGATTTTTTTTTAAAAATGTAAATAATTTATAAATATTAAAAAATGCTATAAAACGTTATTTAATTCCATTTTATGACGATTCAAGGCATTTTCAAGGAATTTCTGAAAAAATATTTTTTTAGATAAAATATACCTATGAGTAAGCTTCCTAAAAGAAAATCATAAAATTTAGCTTACTTTTCCTTCAATTTCAATTGCAGTAGAAATTCTATTTAAAAGTGTGATAATCTAAGTTTTGTAGCTAAAAAATGAGTTTTGCCAGAAAAGCACTCAAACCGCTCTAAAACGTCGAAATATGCTATAAAATAACATTTTTGCACATTTTTCTGAGTTTTATAATATTTCATGTATTTTTCAAAAATAATATGAAATGATCTATAAAAATATTGATTTTTATAGATTTTTAATGGGATTTTTTAAAAATATGTAATTAATTAATATATATTCAAAAATGTTATAAAACTTTATTTTATTGCATTTTTTTACGATTTAAAGCATTTTCAAGAATTTTCTGAAAAACTATTATTTTAGATAAAATACACCTATGAGTAAGCTTCCTAAAAGAAAATCATAAAATTTTGCTCACTTTTCCCATAAATTTCAATTGCAGTAGAAATTCTATTTAAAAGTTTGATTATCTAAGTATTTTAGCTAAAAAATGAGTTTTGCCAGAAAAGCACTCAACCGCTCTAAAACGTCGAAATATGGAATAAAATACCATTTCAAAACATTTTTCTGAGCTTTTTAATATTTAGAGTATTTTTTGAAAAATAATATGAAATATTCAATACAAGTATTGATTTTTATAGAGTTTAAAGGGGATTTTTTAAAAAAATATGTAAATAATTAATAAATATTAAAAAATGCTATAAAACTTTATTATATTGCATTTTTTGACGATTTAAGGCATTTACAAGGATTTTCTGAAAAACTATTTTTTTTAGATAAAATACACCTATGAGTAAGCTTCCTTAAAGAAAATCATAAAATTTTGCTTACATTTCCCATAAATTTCAATTGCAATAGAAATTCTATTTAAAAGTTTGAAAATCTAAGTATTTTATCTAAAAAATGAGTTTTTTCAGAAAAGAACTCAAACCGCTCTAAAACGTCGAAATATGCCATAAAATGCCATTTTAGCATATTTTTCTGAGCTTTTTAATATTTCATGTATTTTTGGAAACTAATATTAAATATTAAAAAATGCTATTAAACGTTATTTTATTGCATTTTTTTGACAATTCAAGGCATTTTCAAGGAATTTCTGAAAAAAATATTTTTTTAGATAAAATATACCTATGAGTAAGCTTCCTAAAAGAAAATCATAACATTTTGCTTATTTTTCCCATAAATTTCAATTGCAGTAGAAATTCTATTTAAAAGTTTTATAATCTATGTGTTTTAGCTAAAAAATGAGGTTTGCCAGAAAATATCTCAAACCGCTCTAAATCGTCGAAATATGCAACAATATACCATTTTAGCAAATTTTTATGATATTTTTAATGTTTCATGTATTTTTTGAAAAATAATATGAATATTCTATAATAATATTGATTTTTAATGGGGTTTTTCAAAAATATGTAAATAATATATATATATTCAAAAAAGCTATAAATCGTTATTTTATTGCATTTTTTGACGATTCATTGTATTTTCAAGGATTTTCTGAAAAACACTATTTTTTTAGATAAAATATACCTATGAGTAAGCTTCCTCAAAAAAAATCATAAAATTTCGCTTACTTTTCCAATAAATTTCAATTGCAGAAGAAACTCTATTTAAAAGTGTGATAATCCATCTTAGAGCCTGGGCGACACGTCTCCTGTCAGAGCATCTTAGAGCCTGGCCGACACGTCTCCTGTCAGAGCATCTTAGAGCCTGGCCGACACGTCTCCTGTCAGAGCATCTTAGAGCCTGGCCGACACGTCTCCTGTTAGAGCATCTTAGAGCCTGGCCGACACGTCTCCTGTCAGAGCATCTTAGAGTTTGGCCGACACGTCTCCTTGTTAATGTATCAGATGAACTTCCATTAATGAATATCATCTGATGTATAAAGTAGTTTAGGTGGAAAATCTGTGACCTTTTATATTGATTTATAAAGCAACATCGAAAATCATACCAATCTTAATAGTTAAGTTGGAAAAGATTCAATGAAAAAGTGAATGCAGAAATATTTCTTTGCAAATAGATCACTTAAGGAGTTGAGTCAACTCCAGTAGAAAGTTGTAAGTGCAATAACTACTGTCAACTTTAACACTAATTATGAAACACAACAATAATACAAAATAGATAATTACGAAATGTTAATTAGTGTTATACACAATAACACTAACAAAACGAAGATCACAGTGTTATACACAATAACTCTAGCAATACAAAGATCACAGTGTTATACACAATAACACTAGCAATGCGAAGATCACAGTGTTACACACAATAACACTAACAATACGAAGATCACAGTGTTATACACAATAACACTAACAAAACGAAGATCACAGTGTTATACACAATAAAACTAACAAAACGAAGATCACAGTGTTATACACAATAACACTAACAATACGAAGATCACTGTGTTATACACAATAACACTAGCAATACAAAGATCACAGTGTTATACACAATAACACTAACAAAACGAAGATCACAGTGTTATACACAATAACACTAACAATACGAAGATCACAGTGTTATACATATCATCAAAATTGATAAGGAAGTTACACATAGAACGTAAAGAGATCACACTTTTACTTGAGAGGAAATACAGAAAAACTCAAATAAGAGCATAAAAAGATATGATATTTAAATAGACGACTGAAATACACAATAATTGGCCTCACCATGGTGGTCTAGGTAGAGGAGTTCTTCTCTTCTGGCTGGACTATGTTTCCAGCCTACCCGGGCGGGTGTTTTTACTGGGCGCAGATTTCTGTGTGTCCTCCCCAGTAATTACATCTGCTCGCATATATTGATATTTAAACACTTGTGTTGTAATATCATAGGTAGGCTGGACTCCATGGTGTTGCTGCATTTGAAGAGTTAAGTTCCTCTCTGAGGAAATGCTGTGTTTGGGGTTCACAACTCTCAACGTCCCCCTCAAATGATCAAGTTTAATTCCGGTTTTTTCACCTTTTATTATATGATAATATTTTGCTAAATGAGTGTGTGTGGGACACAAATTTACATATTGTCAAGGAGTACAAACACTGACTGATCCAACCATTGTAATAATATTGTAATATGTAAAGTTTCTCCCTCATAGTGTCTCATAATTTGTACTCTGTAATGTCTTCTTTCAAGGTAATTGTTTTAAGTAATAATCATAACAAGAGATCACAATATTACTGACACCTGATGTGTTGTAGTTAATTAATACTGTTAAGCATTACTCAAACATTCAACATTCATTTTTCTGATTCACTTAAAAACACTTAATTAACTACAAATCTATTTAGAAATAATTGATCTACTTACTTTTAAAAAAATTATCTCAATGTTTGTTAAAATCTGTTATTTATGTATAGTTATTTGTCATCACTTACAAGTACGAGGGAACATTCAGTGTGATGAATATCATCACTTACAAGTACGAGGGAACATTTAGTCTG
>WNWK01038668.1:0-17825 GCA_009830355.1 Cherax destructor | reverse complement strand
ATTTTTTCCTGTCTCTATCTATCTACTATCTGTTCTCTATTTTTCTAAATTATACTATTCTTTTGCAAATTTTGTATAAACTGAACAAAGAAGGAGGAACCTGCAAAAGGGCCCACTGGCCCATGAAAAGGCAGGCCCTTATCAAAACCACCACACCTGAATTTTTTCCCCGTACCCCGCACCAATCAAACCCCCCCTCCTTATTTGTCCAATCTCTTTTAAAACCACCAAGACCCTAGCCTCTATCACCCTACTCGGAAGATTGTTCCACGCATCTACAACTCTGTTCGAAAACCAGTACTTGCCTATGTCCTTTCTAAATCTAAATTTATCCAATTTAAATCTGTTATTTCTGGTTCTTACTTGGTTCGATATCCTCAGTATTTTATTAATATCTCCTTTATTTATGCCCATCATCCACTTGTACACCTCGATGATATCTCCCCTCATTCTACGTCTGTTACGGGTATACCCTTGACCAACATTTTATATTGTGTGTATTTTTATCATAATGGTATATTGGAGATATTTCCGTTATTAGCTAAAACGAAAATGTCTTACTTTATACTATTATTTGATTTAGCTATGTTGTAGGTAGGATGTTACATTTTACTGTGGTGTTCATGTAGTGGGAGACCCCTAGTCATACTGCCGGTTACCTGTTCAGGAAGTGGCCGGTCTCCCCTCCCTCAGTCACGTGACCTACATGACGTCGTTTCATCAAACATTTACGATAGTCAGTAGGTTCACACATCCACTCCTGACCAGGAGTAGGTTCACTGACTTTCACAAGAGTAGTCATACGCTCTTTGGAGTAGGCTTGGGAAGTTATTCCACCTTTAAGAGGGTTTGTTAAGTCCTTAGTATGGGTTGAAAATTGTCTATTCATCCACGACTTACGGTGATAGCTTGTATTAGCAGAGCTTTGGTCAGTATTCTGAATTATTGTCTCAAGAGAATGTATTTGATGTTTCAATTGATATTTTATACTTCTCTGCCTTTATTGAGGCAATAGTCTCAGTTATTGTATTGCGAAACTTTAATGTAAATTATTATTTGTATAAAACTCATGTCATTGAGTATGATTATTGTACAGAAACAAGAAAAGTCATATGTCGACTGTTTTCGGATAAAGTTTATCATGACGTATTATACTACAATAGAGATAACTTTATACCATATACTGAATAATTATATGAATTCCTTTATATTAAATTTCTCAAGTTTTACTTGCTTGGGTCAATCTCCTAAAAATTACCCTAATACTATAATGATTTTCTCTAACGATGAAACAATCAAAGCTTAATTAAATAACTTGTTACGACGGGGCAAAACAGGCTAATAAATGAGGCCCTGATCGTAACAAATGGGGGCCTGTCCGGGAGGTTTGATCCGAGGGAAAGGAGTTATGATCTAAATTCTCTTAAGCAGTATAATCATTCTTATGAACTTATTTTCATAATGTCAGGATCATATGAGGCTCAAGTACACCTTCATGCAGAAGTTCAAAACCATCAGATAGGGGAGCTAGGTCTCAACTTTATATTTTGACAGTCTGGACAGAGAAGTATCTAGAATGGGAAGTTCCTAACTTGTGTTTGTCTCCCAGCAAGGATGGCTATTGATGTTTGGCTCTCACTTACCACTCACCCAGTAGGCAAGCAACCACAGGGTATAAGTAACTATGTCTCTTTCCCTTTTGCTTTTGGTATTGGCGACACCATTATTGGGCAGAGTGAAAGGATTGACTTTGGCGAGTTCTTGGTAGGTGCCTCCCTATACAGTTGGAGCACTGGGGATTGATTTTTCTCCCTCTCTGTTATTGGACATGCCTAGAGTATCTATACGACGGAAGTTAGCACGGTTGGTGTTGTTTTCGCCCTTAGTTCTTGGACCAAGAACCTTAGTTCTTTTGTGAGTCACTGTTGTCCTGGGACAAAGTATATCATTCTAGTTGGTACCGTGGGTTGAAAGAAATGTTAGTGATGACATTTTGGAACAGAACCTACTCTCTGGTTCCTTAATGTTCACTGCAGATTAATGTGGACTTCATTAATCTATTCTGCAGCCTTGCTGTTGGCAATGTTGGCTCAGCTACTGTTCTAGCTGTTAATGCTGGTGCCTCTGCGATTTCTGCATATAGAAATCTTTGTAGTGCTATTGTTCTTATTGTCTGTATTGCAGACATAAAAGCTAATATGAGAAGCAAAACTCATATTTGTTCAAGCTTTTATGGAAACAGTGTGTGGTATGAGATTATCACCTATGGTCCTCCTGAACGAATGTTCAGCGGAGATGAGTAAGAAAAAAACTGTAAGAGTTACTTTTATAGAGAGAAGACAGGGTGATATGTTAGTCACAGGTGACATGTTAGTCTTGGGTGATACCACATAGAATTCTTCAAAGGAATTTTCCTCAGGAAGTAGTAAAGAATGTCTAACTACTGTCACTTGAAGATACTAACAGTACTTTTGACAAGATGTTTACGTCGGAGAAGTCACTGTTTGAGTCGGACTTGTCAAAGGAACTTATGACAAGCGACATGTGCTTTCTCGTATTGTTTTCCTCATGTGTGAGCCAGCGATTGTTTTCCTGTCTCTGTTATTGTCTGAGTCGTTGCTTCAGCAACTGGTGTTGTGACTTAGTTATGAGGACGCTTAGAGAAGCGGCTCGTCTGAACCTTAAGACATGCTTTGAAAACGACAGTTTTCTCGCCATATTGTCTCGTGCTGCTGCATTTCTTCTGAGTATCTCGCTTGGAACTCCTTCGTCGCCTGGAAGAAGTCATTTTGGAGGTATTCATGTCCAGTAGACTGACATGAATGTAGAGACGCGACCGACACTTCAGGAAGAGTCAGATGCTCTTCGTACTTCAAGACGACGTCATTTTGCATGCTTCCTGACATACTAGTCTCTATGCTACAAGCTAGTCCCTGAGCAGAAGTTGGTATACTTCTGACACACTAGCCTCTATAGTACAAACTAGTCCCTGAGCAGGAACCTGCTTTCGCCTTCTGACACACTAGCCTCTATATTACAAGCTAGTCCCTGAGCAAAAGTTGGTATACTTTTGACACACTAGCCCCTGTTTAATAAGCTAGTCCCTGAGCAGAAGTCTGCATCCGTCTGACATACTAGCCTGACAAACTAGTCCCTGAGCAGACGTCTGCTTATGTTTCCACTAAACTGGTGAGTATTGGAGCAGAACTTGATTGACGGTTCTGCCTTGTAAGTCTGGTGCGGATGACACTGGTGGAGCAGTGTCATGAGTATAAGTCAGCGCACTTCTGACATACTAGCCTGACAAACTAGTCCCTGAGCAGAGGTCTGCCCGTTCTTCCGCCAGATTGGTAAACTGTGAGTGTCTCTGAGCAGAAAATGGCTGTATGCTGCATGTACGTAAAAGGTTTCAGAAGATTAAGGTGAGGCGCGTTTGTGTGAAAGGCAACGCTGCCCCCACCTGGGTTCATCTTCCATTTGTTTCGTCATCACCCTCGTCTGTGTTCATCGCTATGTAGTGGCGCCGTGTTCTTGGTTGCCACGTACGCCACTCTTCAACAGTGTCTGGCCCACAGTCTGTGGCCCGTTTGGATAAAAGGCTCCGGCAGTTGATGGTTAGTCAACTGTTCAAATCACCCTGGCTGTTTCTCTCCGACTTCAGTTTTCATAGAGATAGCGTTTTGATTGAACATGTGTTAATTATATGTTCATGGTGTATCTACTGTGTCAAGCTGTCTCTCGCCGACTTCAGTCTTCACTGGTAAAGTGTTTTGACTGATCTAGTGTTATATATATGTTCATCATGTATCTGCTGGTGTCAACTTTTAGTGTTTAGCAAACGGTTGCTATTTAGAAAATTATTGTTGAAAAGAACTTCATGAGGTAATGTCTGAGGTGTCACAACCTCTTGACTTCTTTTCCGGTCTTGGAGCAGTGTGGTGAGCTCCCACTACCGGACCCTCACTTCAGTGCTCTAGAGGAAAGTGCTGGTGTTGACTAGGCGACATTATTCGTCTATGATGCTAGCAAGACTCAGCAATGGTAATCCTGAGTCTGACGCTTGGAGCTTCTGCCGTTTCTGAAATGTGAGTTTAACAAGATGTGGTGGATAGCGGTCCGTTGTCAGTGTTTCAACGTTCTACCATTGTTCAAAATTTTCCATGATGTTGAGGCTTACTGTCTAAGCCGGTCACCAAACTTGACCAGGTTGGAGATGATGCGTCCTTGACTAGTATATTTGTCAAGGCAGTACTTTTGTCTAATGTAGGTTAATATAAGACTCACTTATTCCTCCAGGTGCTCAAAATTGCACTATCTCTGCAGGGTGCTACTAGAGATGTACTTAACAATCGTTTGATTTCTATAAAAGTGAGCTGAGTGGAAATATGCTGGTCGGTTCCTTCGTTGTCTCGCCTTGCAGGTAATTGTTTGACCTGTTCATGATAGTTGCAGAAGGAATCCCGCTCCTTCTCGTAGAGCTGGTGGAGGTCCAGTCTTCACTCAGATTCTGGTTAGTTTTCTTCCACTTGGTATATGGACAGGTACTGGTGCTACAAGTGCACCTCCCTCGTAGTGTTGTGTGGTCTGTCAGTAAACGTTTCCTCATGGTCGAGGTCCAAGAGCTTGTCTGTTGGTGACTGCTCTTGTGTGGTCTTTAAGTCTGTACTTTACTTTGTTGAAATCGAGTTGATGTCCATCCGACCTGAGCGGTCGAGTGACCCCCCTTCCTACACACACAAACCATGTTTTTTGTCTATACCTTCAACTTATATCATAAGCTGACGCTTTGTTGCGTCCTTGATTGTAATTGAGAATTTAAAAGTAAAGTTACTAAAGTACTTGATGGTTAGTTCCATAGAGTAACTTCTTATTAGTCCATTTATTTATCTATATACGTCTTCTCATGTTTAATGTATTTTTTGTATTTCAACAGTTATGAGGTTACGTGTTAGCTAGACTCATGATGCGGAGTGTTGAGCTAAGGTGGAGTGTCATGAGCACTCTTCAGTTGTATACACCTTGAAGCCACTCCAGCTGCTAGGATAGAATTATCACCTCTTAACGGCTGCCTTCTATTCTTCTCCATGTACAAAAGCAAGTTATGCCTGGCTGCTATATCGGCGATGCCTGTTCCATCACAGCATTAACCTGGAGTTGTATGGAGTCCCCGCACTGTTAACTACACTGCCCTTGTACGGAGAAGAAATAGTTATCAAAAATGGAGACGCAGTAGTACTTTGTCTTTGTTTATATGTTAAATGAGAGTATCTCCTGTGTAATGTGAGATAAATTTGGACATCAAGTAAGAAGTTTCTAAAAACTTTATCATTATTGTGTTCATATTCCAGTAATTTTACTATATGTAGGAGGTTTTTGGCTTCTGATATTCTGTTTGGTGCGACCTGTGGTCGTGAGGGGGAGGTGTTACGGGTATACCCTTGACCAACATTTTATATTGTGTGTATTTTTATCATAATGGTATATTGGAGATATTTCCGTTATTAGCTAAAACGAAAATGTCTTACTTTATACTATTATTTGATTTAGCTATGTTGTAGGTAGGATGTTACATTTTACTGTGGTGTTCATGTAGTGGGAGACCCCTAGTCATACTGCCGGTTACCTGTTCAGGAAGTGGCCGGTCTCCCCTCCCTCAGTCACGTGACCTACATGACGTCGTTTCATCAAACATTTACGATAGTCAGTAGGTTCACACATCCACTCCTGACCAGGAGTAGGTTCACTGACTTTCACAAGAGTAGTCATACGCTCTTTGGAGTAGGCTTGGGAAGTTATTCCCACGACTTACGGTGATAGCTTGTATTAGCAGAGCTTTGGTCAGTATTCTGAATTATTGTCTCAAGAGAATGTATTTGATGTTTCAATTGATATTTTATACTTCTCTGCCTTTATTGAGGCAATAGTCTCAGTTATTGTATTGCGAAACTTTAATGTAAATTATTATTTGTATAAAACTCATGTCATTGAGTATGATTATTGTACAGAAACAAGAAAAGTCATATGTCGACTGTTTTCGGATAAAGTTTATCATGACGTATTATACTACAATAGAGATAACTTTATACCATATACTGAATAATTATATGAATTCCTTTATATTAAATTTCTCAAGTTTTACTTGCTTGGGTCAATCTCCTAAAAATTACCCTAATACTATAATGATTTTCTCTAACGATGAAACAATCAAAGCTTAATTAAATAACTTGTTACGACGGGGCAAAACAGAGAGTGGAGATTCAACGCTCTAAGTCTATCTTCATACGGGAGATTTCTTATACTATAAATCATTTTAGTCATTCTTCTTTGTATGTTTTCCAATGAATCTATATCCATCCTGTAGTAAGGAGACCAAAACTGAGCTGCATAATCCAAATGAGGTTTCACTAGTGATGTATAGAGCTGTAAAATAACTTTTGGACTTCTGCTGCTTATACTTCTTGAAATAAATCCTAGTAATCTGTTAGCCTTATTGCGCACACTTAGGCACTGTTGTCTTGGCTTTAGATTCCTGCTTACCATGACTCCCAAGTCTTTTTCACATTCTGCATGATCAAGCTCTACTTCACCTAGTTTATAAATTCGAGGGATATTTTCATTACCAAGGACTAGTACCTTACATTTGTCCACATTGAACTTCATCTGCCACTTTTCAGACCAAGACATTAATTTGTCCAAATCCTCCTGGAGTTCACTGGTATCCTCCTCAGAATGAATCATACGGCCTATTTTTGTATTATCAGCAAATTTACTCATGTCACTTGCAATTCCTTCATCAAGGTCATTTATGTAGATTATGAACAACAATGGGCCCAAAACTGATCCTTCTGGAAAGCCACTAGTGACTAATCCCCACTCAGATTTGACCCCATTTTTTTTTTTTTTTTTTTTTTTAGATACTACTTTACTATACTACTATACTGTACTACTGCACAGTACTACTATACTGTAATATTGTACTGTACTACTGTATTATTGTACTGTACTATCTGATTGTACTATACTACTATACTGTACTACCATACTGTACTACTATACTGTGCTACTGTACTGTACTAGTGTACTGTAGTATTATACTGTGCAACTATACTGTACTACTGCACTGTACTATACTGTACTGCTTTTCTGTACTAATGTACTGTACTTTACTAGCATACTGTACTACTATACTGTACTACTGTACTTTACTACTAAACTGTGTTACTATACTGTTCTACTGTACTGTAGTACTATACTGTACTACTGTACTTTACCACTGTACTGTACAAGTGAACTGCTTTACTATACTGTACTACTGAACTGTACTACTATACTGTACTACTGTACTGTACTACTATACTGTACTACTATACTGTAATACTTTACTACTGTACTATACTATTGTACTGTACTACTATACTGTACTACTGTACTGTTCTACTATACTGTTCTACTAAACTACTATAATGTACTATACTGTACTACTATACTGTAGTACTTTACTGTACTACTATACTGTTCAACTATACTGTACTATAGTGTACTACTGTACTATACTACTATTCTGTTCTACTGTACTACTATACTGTATTACTATAATGTAGTACTATACTGTACTAATATACTGTACTTCTGTACTGTATTACTGTACTGTAATACTTTACTACTGTACTGTACTACTATACTGTACTAATATACTGTACTGTTCTACTATACTGTTCTACTAAACTACTATACTGTACTATACTTTACTATACAGTACTACTATACTGAAGTACTATACTATTCAACTATACTGTACTATACTGTGCTACTGTACTGTACTACTATTCTGTACTACTGTACTGCACTACTAAACTGTACTACTATACAGTAGTACTTTATTGTACTACTATACTGTACTGTACTGTACTACTGCACTGTACTTCTGTACTGTACTACTATATTGTACTACTTTACTACTGTACTGTACTATTGTACTGTACTACAATACTGTACTACTGTACTGTTCTACTATACTATTCTACTGTACTGTTCTACTATACTGTACTACTATACTGAAGTACTATACTGTACTACTGTTACGCCCTTTGGTCATAATTTAAGAAGGGTCATTTATTTAATGTTTAATTTCGGCTTTTTCATGTAATATTATATTATTGGTTTCTTTATTAATAGCTAAAATAAAGATTCCTTGCTTTATAATATTATCTGGCCATGAATTATTTATTTGTTAGGTAGGATGTTTTATAAACCTGCATTGTTTAGTATTCTTATATTACCTAGTGGTCGTTTGTACCTCGCAAACTCTCGCTTATTCCGAGGTGACGTCGAACCAGGGAGTTTTGCTCATGGTAGTTCATTCTCACCTCTAGGAGAAGAAGCACCAGCTTGGAGCTCTCTTACTTTATTCCTACAAAACTCCAGGAGAACTTTTGGACCTGGATTTCTTTGATTGGAAGCTAGAAGTTGTTGCATTACTTCCATGTTGGAAATACTTTACGGATTACACTTGTATAGTCATCCCCTCAGTGAAGCAATTGGGCAGAGACCAAGTTAGCATTGTATGCACTCTGAGCTCTTAATTGATAAAGCGTCTCTTACCAGTTTCTGCTGTAGTGAAGTGATATATATAGTAAATTAATGAGGTAGTAAACGAACCTCTTGCTGTACTTAATTCACCGCACTAAGGATCTCGGGGATATTTTGTGTTAGTGGATTATGATATTATAGTGTCTGTACATATATATATAATTAAGTGTGGGAAGAAAGGTATATCTGAATTATTCATGTCCCACTTATGTCTAAGTGCTTTTAATAAATATTTAATTTACTAAGTACTCCTAGAAGCTTAGTATTTACTGAATAAAATCCAGATAAAGCATTATAGAACTTATTCGCCTTGTGTAGAAAGAAACCTTGTGATATCCTTCATCTTACTACGTTTGTTACGAGAAGCACGATCAAAGTGGTCCACAGGCCAAGATCGTAACAAGTGGGGGCCTGTCCGGGAGCTACACCGACTAGATCTTCATTATGGACGTTAATATACAGCAACTGGTTGGGGAACTGACTCTGGATAGATTAGAGACGCTGAAACTGCAGACATGTTGGCAGATAGCAAAGCACCTGGGAGTGACATATAACAACCGTTATACCACGGAGACTCTCTGGTCTATTATACAGAATATCTTATTCCCTATAAACCTAGAAGCTTCCAAAACTCCTGAATCACCGGTGGAAAGTTTAATATACCAGCTGGATAATGTCTCTAGTAGACAACCTAGAGAAATCACTTGAAGTCGACGAAGCAGCCGCTGGGAGACCTACAACTTCCTTACTTGCTGGTAGTATGTCACCACCGGGAGCCAAGGGAATGTCTAGTGACGGGGTTCCCCCGGAACGAGGTAATGAAACGAGGCCTTCTGATAGTCCACGACCATACAGTGATGCATATACGTGGAGAGGGAGCTCGGCCCAAGACACGACCAGAGGAGCTCCTTCCCCCAACCCCACCAATGCCTTTGACACCCATCTCTTTGGACCATTTTAAGAGAATGGAGCATCTCATAACTCTGCAAACGGCTCAATTAGAAGCGCAACGACAGTTGTACAAAGAAGAATTTGAGCGAGAGAATATTCGTTATGAAAGGCAACAAGAGGAGAGAAGCAGGAGACCGAAGGTTTCCCCTAACCTGTCCTTCGATTTGCATAAGGCAGCATCTCTAGTGCCTCGGTTCAGTGAGGATGACCTAGACACCTTTTTTGACACTTTCGAGAACCAGGCAAAGGGGATGCAATGGCCTCAAGAATATTGGGCCACTCTATTGCACACTACTCTAACCGATAAGGCTCAAAATTGTACAGCTACTCTACCTTATGATAAGTATATGAAGTATGAGGTCATTAAAAAAGTAATTTTGGAAACTTACGACTTGCTCCCATTGAGTTATCAGAGGACTTTCCGTACCTTACAACGACTACCCGGTCAAACGTGGGTAGACTTTGCCCATCAGAAGACGGTAGCCCTTGAAAGGTGGTTAAGGGCCTTGGGTTGTGACTCTAAGGAAAGCCTGACTCAACTAATATTACAGGAAGAGTTTCATAACGCCTTGTCAGGAGACTTGCGTAAGTTTCTAATTGATCATCAGACTTTGGATGTTTTGACTTCTGCCTCACGCTGATCACTACGAAATATCCTCTCAGTTGTCAACGGAAAAACCCCCTAGAGAGAAGGTGGGGAGAACATCCCCCAGGGATTGGCAGCACCAACCAAGAGAAGAGGTTCATCAGAAATTCCCTCCCTATAAGGTGGCTTTCTACTCCAATCCTAAACCTAATACTGGAGGAAATCTGTATACTAAGCCACGCCAGGAGGTAGATAACGTAAGGAGGAAGCCAACCTGCTCTTACTGTCAGAAGAAAGGGCATGTGAGGAGCCTCTGTTACAAGTTAGACAGAGACAGGAAGTATAAAGTTCTGGACGTGGTTCCAGTACAGATGACGTCGTCTTCCAGGTGCCAGGGAAAGGAGAACCCACGGAGGGAGCAAGATTCAGCCGGTAGGGTTTCTACTGGTAGATGACTGACTCCCTCCATCATGTCTACAAAGAAAGTAAGTGAGGCGACGAGTCCTTATTTTTCCCTGGGTAAAGCCGGGACTACCAAATCCCAACTTATTGACGTAAAGTCTTATAGAGACACCGAGAGTTACTTAACTCTGTTAAGAAAGGGTGTTGTCCCTTTGAATGATTCTACCTATACTAGGATGGATGTGCTCTTAGAGGCATACGGAGGTACCGTGTCTAGGGTTCCCCTCCATAGAATATACTTGAGAATAGGCTCTTATGATGGATATGCAGTGGTGGGCATATCAGAAACTGAATTTCCCATTAAGTCAGTGGATCTGCTAGTCGGAAACGACTTGGGCCTGGGAAGAATCTGTAAAGAGCCTCTAGTCATAGAGAATACCTCAGGTGAAAATTTTGCCCTTGAAGCTTGCCAGGAGGGTCCTCTTTTATTTCCTCTCGCAGTAGTCACGAGAGCCATGGCAAAGTCTCGTTCACCACTTTCCACCTCTAGCAATAATACCACGGATTGGGGCCTGGATCTATTGTTTAGTGATGCTCATATGCCAGAAGTTAAGGATAAGGCACCAGGAATTCAGGCATCTGATCTAACGGCCATGCGGATTAATGATTTTAAGCGCAAAAATTTGATCCAAGAACAGCTAGAAGACTCTTCTTTGGAGGGAGTAAGGGGACTAGCCATTACTGAAACTGAGGCAGCAGATGTAGAAGATTGTTTCTTTTATAGTAATGGTCTTCTTATGAGGAAAGTTCCTACAGCAACTGCCCCAGGTACTAGATTATGTGCTACGAAACAGGTACTGGTTTTACCAGGAAGATTCCGAACCTTGGCTTTGGAAGTGGCCCATAATAGCCCAATGGGGGGGCATCTGGAGATACGTAAGACAATGAGAAAGTTGTCTCGATATTTTTAGTGGCCCAAGATGAAAGAGATGGTTGTGGAGTACCTTCGAAATTGTCCGATTTGCCAGAAAATAGGTAAACCAGCACAGACCCCGCCTTCTGCTCCCCTCATTCCTATTGCAGTAGGAGAGCCTTTTTCTCATTTAATAATAGATTGTGTGGGGCCCTTACCTAAAACCAAGTTGGGTAATCAATACCTGTTGACAATAATGGATACTGCCACCAGGTATCCTGAAGCTATTCCACTAAGGAAAATAAATGTTCGAGCTATTGTAAGGGCTCTAATTAGATTCTTTTCCCAGGTAGGGTTGCCCCTGGAAATTCAGTCTGACCAAGGCTCTAATTTCACTTCCCAAGTGTTCCGAGAAGCTTTGTCTAGACTCGGAATTAAACCTTTACTCTCCACTGCCTATAGACCTCAAACCCAGGGGGCCTTAGAGAGGTTCCACCAGACATTAAAGTTCATGATGCGTGCTTATTGTGAGCAGTTTTCTAAGGACTGGGATGAGGGTATCCCTTTTCTCCTCCTCGCAATTAGGGAGAGTGAGCAAGAGAGTTTAGGGTACAGCCCCTTTGAGCTGATATATGGACATACGGTCCGAGGACCCCTGGCGGTGTTGAAGGAAGTGTGGTCCGGGAGAGCTGATCCACCTTTATATTTATCCCCCTCTTTAATGTTTTACAAGGAACCTGGCTTTAGAAAATATAACAAGAGCTCAGACTAAAATGAAACAGCATTTCGACAAACATGCTGCTCATCGGTCTTTTCAAGTAGGGGATAAAGTTTTAGCTCTGAAATTGGTAGCTGGGCATACGTTACATCCCAGGTATGAAGGGCCCATGGAGATAGTGAAGAAACTGAGCAAGGTTAATTACTTGGTTCGCACACCAGGTAAAAAGAAGTCGAACCATACCTACCATGTAAATCAATTAAAGAAGTATTATGGGGGAATGTCGCCCACTACTACCATACTACCCCAAGAGGACGGTTGCCTTGTAGATTGTTCTAGAGGGGTAGAAGTGCACCTGAAAAATTCAGAAGTGTTGAGTGCTATGAACTGTTTTCTAAGTAACTTAGGAGGCGACCGAGCAAGAGAGATAAAAGAGTTGCTAATGACTTATCAGAGTTTATTTGGAGACGTCCCCCAGCGTTGCACTCTGGGGACCCATGATGTGGATGTACAAGGCACTCCGCCAATTAAGCAAGCCCCGTATCGAACAAGTCCGGCAAAAAACCAGGTACTCCGAGAAGAAATAGATTTTCTGTTGACTCATGGTTTGATCGAACGCAGTAGAAGTCCGTGGGCTTCTCCCTGTGTACTCGTACCTAAAGCAGACGGTTTGTACCGTATGTGTACAGACTACCAGAAGGTAAACTCCGTGACCTTACCAGATGGATATCCTCTACCTAGGGTAGACGATTTAATAGACAAAGTCTCTGGGGCTAAGTATGTGAGTCGACTAGACCTGTTACGAGGCTATTACCAAGTACCTCTGTCACCACGAGCCCAAGAGATATCGGCTTTTACTGTTCCTGGTGGTCTGTTTAATTATTTAGTTATGCCCTTCGGCCTCTGTAATGCGGCGTCTACCTTTCAGAGGCTGATGAACAATATAACTTATGAATTGGAAGGAGTAGAAGCCTACTTGGACGACTTAGTGGTGATAAGTGATGAATGGGGACAGCACGTGTCTCGGCTAGAAGCTCTTCTGAAAAAGTTAGAAGAATATAATTTTACTGTTAATTTAGCCAAGTGTGAGTTTGGGCAAGCCCAGATAAAATATCTAGGGTTCAATATTGGTCAAGGAACAATAACACCTGTTAATGCTAAGATCACAGCCATTATAGAATTCCCTATACCTATAGACAGGAAAGGTGTACAAAGGTTTTTGGGGATGGCCGGCTACTACCGCCGATTCTGTCCCAACTTCTCACAGGTGGCAGCTCCTCTATTTGAATTAACCAGTTCCAAAGTTAAATTCCGCTGGACCCCAGAATGTGACTTAGCTTTTTGTAGATTGAAACGGTTGCTTGAATCATCACCAGTATTAAAGAGTCCAGATTTCAATGTCCCCTTTTCTTTACATGTAGACGCCAGTAGCTATGCCGTGGGAGCAGTCCTGCTACAACCCTCTTCCTCTTCAGATATTCTTCATCCTATTTGTTATTTCTCTGCAAAATTAAAGCCCCACCAGCTAAATTATGCAACTGTAGAGAGGGAAGCATTAGCTTTAGTGTTATCTTTAGAACACTTTGAAGTTTACCTGGGAACTACTCCCCACAAAATCACCGTCAATTCAGACCATAACCCTTTGACATTTATAAACTCAATGAAATCGAAGAACGCCCGGATTCAAAGATGGGCTCTTCGGATTCAGCCCTTTTCAATAAGTATTCACCAGATACGTGGCCCGGATAACGTAATTGCCGACGCGTTATCCCATCCATAAGGACTAGTCAGTAGTTCCCATTTTTTTTTTTTTTTCTCTAGATCAAGATCTAAATTTTTATTTGCTTTGTGAAATTTATGAGTTTTGTGTTTAATATTTTGACTTTTGGCACCGACAGTAAGATGATTACTGTAACGAAAATAGAAGTCCTTACGGAGTTGAGTTTGGATGCCAGTTTGGTGGAAGTTAAGAACATATCCAGCTTGGGCTATGACTCCTGTTGTACTCCCCTGACATCCTCAGCTTCTGATGTCACCAGGGGTCTCTACTGTGTATCCACCTCTGAGACGGAGTGCAGATTAAACTCCATTTCCTGACTTCTGCTTCATGGTGACCCAGAAGGATCTTTAAATTTCATTGGAGGAATTTTGTCTTTACAATTATCTGAGTCTATAAGGAAGAATAGTCAGTGTACCATGGATGATTTAAATACCATCTTGGTGCGACACTTAGTCGTACGGGGGGAGTGTTACGCCCTTTGGTCATAATTTAAGAAGGGTCATTTATTTAATGTGTAATTTCGGCTTTTTCATGTAATATTATATTATTGGTTTCTTTATTAATAGCTAAAATAAAGATTCCTTGCTTTATAATATTATCCGGCCATGAATTATTTATTTGTTAGGTAGGATGTTTTATAAACCTGCAGTGTTTAGTATTCTTATATTACCTAGTGGTCATTTGTACCTCGCAAACTCTCGCTTATTCCGAGGTGACGTCGAGCCAGGGAGTTTTGCTCATGGTAGTTCATTCTCACCTCTAGGAGAAGAAGCACCAGCTTGGAGCTCTACAAAACTCCAGGAGAACCTTTGGACCTGGATTTCTTTGATTGGAAGCTAGAAGTTGTTGCATTACTTCCATGTTGGAAATACTTTACGGATTACACTTGTATAGTCATCCCCTCAGTGAAGCAATTGGGCAGAGACCAAGTTAGCATTGTATGCACTCTGAGCTCTTAATTGATAAAGCGTCTCTTACCAGTTTCTGCTGTAGTGAAGTGATATATATAGTTAAAGAATGAGGTAGTAAACGAACCTCTTGCTGTACTTAATTCACCGCACTAAGGATCTCGGGGATATTTTGTGTTAGTGGATTATGATATTATAGTGTCTGTACATATATATATATAATTAAGTGTGGGAAGAAAGGTATATCTGAATTATTCATGTCCCACTTATGTCTAAGTGCTTTAAATAAATATTTAATTTACTAAGTACTCCTAGAAGCTTAGTATTTACTGAATAAAATCCAGATAAAGCATTATAGAACTGGTCTGGTGGTCTGGTGGCTAAAGCTCTCGCTTCACACGGCGAGGGCCTGGGTTCGATTCCCAGCCAGGGCAGAAACATTGGGCGTGTTTCTTTACACCTGTTGTCTATGTTCCCCATCAGTAAAATGGGTACCTGGGTGTTAGTCGACTAGTGTGAGTCGCATCCTAGGACACTGACCTAATCTGCCCGAAATGCTCAGCATAACAAGGGACTTTCTATATAGTAGTATGTCACTGATGTCAGCTAGGCCTGTATACCATGTACATGTACTTGTAGTAAATAAAGATATTATTATTATTATTATTATTATTCGCCTTGTGTGGAAAGAAACCTTGTGATATCCTTCATCTTACTACGTTTGTTATGAGAAGCACGATCAAAGTGGTCCACAGGCCAAGATCGTAACAACTACTATACTGTACTAATATACTGTTCTACTATACTGTACTACTATACTACAGTACTGCACTACTGTACTGTACTACTATATTGTACTACTGTACTGTACTACTATACTGCACTACAGTACTGTACTACTGTACTGTACTACAGTACTCTTCTAGTGTACTTTACTATTACACTGTACTATTGTACTACTATACTGTACTAGTATACTGTTCAACTATACTGTACTATACTGTACTACTGTACTAGACTACAGTACTGTACTACGGTACTGTAATAGTGTACTCTACTACTAGACTGTACTACTGTACTGTACTACTATACTGTACTACAATACTGTTCTACTGTACTGTACTACTGTACTGTACTACTATACAGTACTACTGTACTGTAGTAAAGTACTGTACTACTATACTTTACTACTGAACTGTACTACTGTACTGTTCTATTTTACTGTACTACTGTACTCTTCTACTATACTGTACTCTTCTACTACACTGTACTACAATATTGTACTGTACTACTGTACTGTACAACTATACTGTACTACTGTACTGTACTACTATACAGTACTACTGTACTGTAGTAAAGTACTGTACTACTATACTTTACAACTGAACTGTACTACTGTACTGTACTACTATACTATACCACTATCCTGTACTACGATACTGGTATACTGTACTGTACTACTCCACTGTACTATTGTACTGTTCTACAATACTGTACTATTGTACTGTACTACTATACTGTACAACTATACTCAACTATTTTACTGTTCTATTTTACTGTACTACTGTACTCTTCTACTATACTGTATTCTTCTACTATACTGTACTACAATATTGTACTGTACTACTGTACTGTACAACTATACTGTACTACTGTACTATACTATTATACTGTACTACTATACTGTTCTACTGTACTGTAGTACTATACTGTACTACTGTACTGTACTACTGTACTGTTTTACTATACTGTACTACTGAACTGTACTACTATAATGTACTACTACACTGTTCAACTATACTGTACTGTTATGCTCTACTACTATACTGTAGTACTCTACTACTATTCTGTACTACTATACGGTAGTACTATACTGTATTCCTGTGCTGTACTACTATACTGTATTACTATTCTCTTTTACTGACCTGTTCTACTATACTGTACTAATGTACTGTACCACTATACTGTACTACTATACTGTAATACTATACTGTACTAATATACTATATTATTGTACTGTACAACTATACTTTACTACTATACTGTACTACTGCACTGTATTATTGTACTGTGCTACTATAATGTACTACTGCAATGTACTTCTTTACTGTAATACTATAATGTACTACTATACTGTACAACTGTAATGTACAAAGGTACTGTTCTACTATACTGTACTACAATACTGTACTACTGTACTGCACTAGGATACTGTACTACTGTTCTGTACTATACTGTAATACTATTCTGAACTATTGTAGTGTACTACTATGCTGCACTACTATACTGTACTACTATAATGCACTACTGTCCTACTATACTGTACTATTTTTCTGTACAACTATACTGTACTACTGTGTATTACTGTACAGTACTACTACACTTTACTACGGTACTGTACTAATATTCTGTTCTACTGTACTGTACTATACTGTACTATTATTCAGTACTACTGTACTGTACTTCTATAGTGTACTACTGTACTGTACTGCTATAGTGTCCTACTATACTGTTCTATTGTACTGTACGACTATGCTGTACTTTTGTTCTGTACTTTTATTCTGTACTTGTATACTGTACTACTATAAGTAAGTAAGTAAGTAAGTAAGTTTATTCAGGTATACACAAATACATTTATATACATTATCATACATAGCAGCATATGTGTAGAGAACCTAGGATAACCCAAAAAAGTCAGACAGAGTGACTTATTTCCATTGGGGTCCTTTTTATACTTAATTTTTACATTGTAGGATATATATGTCATTATATTATAAAGGATATATGTATACTAGGAATAAGGTAAAAAGAGTTATTTACATATACATGCGTGTTAACTAAAAAAATAAAAAATCATTCTCCTCCCTTTCTGTCGCTACATTCATTAGGTACTTTTGGTTCTCTTCTTGAACTGGCTCATGCTATGACTGGCTTTGACATGTGCAGGCAGTCTGTTCCATTCCTTTATTGCTGTACAA
>WNWK01038667.1:0-17826 GCA_009830355.1 Cherax destructor | reverse complement strand
TACAACCACGATGACTGGGTTTTTGGGTTTTTATTTTTATTGACAATTCACCTACATATTTGTGACGTTCAGCATCTCATTTATCCAAAATTTCGTTGTCAAAGTGATCTTTTTGTGTGGGTCTCTGTGAAGGCTGCAAACGTCGCATTTGATTTTCTAGAGGTCCACTGATAAAAGGTATTTTGTTGTTGGTGGATGGCTTAAGGTTTTGAATATTAGAAATTTCCGGGTACTTTCTTTTCTTGCATGCGATGCCACATTTTAATTTAAAAACTTCCATTATTTTTTAATCATTATCCTTGAGTAGTTCCACTGACAATTTTGACCCCATTTAGATCTTTCCACTATGTATCGGTATCCAAGTCAGTTTATTATATGTTGTAAAAAAAACCCCTTTTGGGCACTCGTAAAACCGGGAAAAGAAGTCAGCTTTTGAGCGTGGATAGAGCGAGCAAATAGGCAGGGAAAATCCTGAAGTGATAAAATTTTTTTTAAAAACCCCCAAAAAAGGAAATATAAGTGATCACAGAAAAAAGAAAATATAGAAAAAGGCCAATGTATAGTGCCGGGAAGGGGAAGTGGTTGGGCGGGCCCAAGGGGTTTCCAACAGAGTCGTGGTGTATTTGATAAAAAAGGAGACCCAAGACAGAAAATAAGAAAAAAGGATGGGTGTGTCAGTGAATACAGTGAGTACAGTGAGTACATAAAAAAAAAACAAGGAGGGCAAGGAACCAGGAGTATGCCAAATTGAGGGGAAATAAGAAACTGAGAAAAACCCCGAAGTCAGGCTACAGGACGTAATGTACAAAATCCTTTTGTGGTTTGCATGAGAGATCTGGTCCTGCAATATGACAGCTGAGAGTATAATCCCTGCCTAAAGAGCTGAGCATCAAAAAAAGAGCATTTTAACACATAGTAAGGGAGATTAAGGGGGAAAAGGGAAAGGGGAATCACATTTGTGTCATAAAAGCGAGGAAAGTCCCAGGCGCTGTCAGACAAATACATTAACATGGGAAGTGAGTTATTTTATTCAGGTATACACAAAAGGGAGTGCAGAAAATAGAGTATTTTAGGATAGCCCGGGGCTTAGAGGACTTATTTTATTGCTAAATTAAGGTAGGATTCGGGGAAATAAACTAAAAGCAAAAAAACACACACAGTACACACACACACACAGCGGGCAGGAAACAACACTGTAAACCAGTCCCTTCCCCCCCCCTCCTCTGACATTTTTGCTTCCGTTTTCTCTCCCTTTAGCTATCTATTTCCCTCTCTTCCTCTTCTCTTCCTTTTCCCAACACACATACACACACACACACACACACACACACACACACACACACACACACACACACACACACACACACACACACACACACACAAACATACTCACAAGGTTTTCACACCTGTTTTGATCGGGGACACATCCCCTCTCCCCCTCTCTAACCCATACACACTAACACACAAACAAGCAAACGGTCTCCCCCCCTCACGGCCCCCCTCCCCAAAGTTTACCACCCTCAAGGACTCCACCCCCTCATCCCCTACCCCCGCCCACCACAAAACAGACGGCCCCAAACCCTGTCAGGCTTTCCCCCCTCACCCCCTCCCCCTTTTTCACCTACCTACCACCTCTCCCACTTCTCTGCCGTCTCCCCCCACTACCCCTTTTTCCCCCTCCCCCTTTCCCCTTCCCCCCTTTTTTTTTTCCCCACACTGGCCTCCCACACCTCTCAAATTTCCCACTCACTCTCTCCCCACTCACACTCGCTCACTCACACGCTCCCCACCCCATTCTAATAATTTCTCTCTATCCTTTTCACACTCTCACACACTCTCCCCTACTCTCTCTACCATTCTCTGTCTCATACCCCCTACCACACCCCGTACTCCTCTTACACTCACACCTCTCACACACCCTCACACCACCCCACACTCACTCACCACACACCCACACTCCTTCCTCCTACCCCCTCTTTTCACTCCTTCCCCTCCCCTTGATTTTTCCCCCCCCCTTCCCTTCCCCCCCCCTTGTACCCCAACCCCCTTCCCCCCTTTTTCCCCGCTTTCCCCCATCCCTATCTCACACTCCCCCTCACTCCCCTCTCTCACTCACACACACATTCACTCACACACACATTCACTCACACACACACACACGCCGAGGGGGTAGTGGGGCACAAGGCTCCGTGAATCTTAGGTTTTTAGGGCGGGATTAGCCCTAGAGAAGCCCGTGGAGGACAGGGCCCGTGAACAACCCTACAAGCGATAAAACCCAAAATTATTAACTAAAACGAGAGGGCCTGAAATCACACAAGAAAATTTGAAATTCCCAAAAAGTTTGAGGCCTAGCAGGACCTGTTACCGGGTCCAAAATAATACGAAGTACAAAGGAGGGCGAAAGTTAAAAAAGGCCAAGAGTTAAGAGAGGTTGGTTAACAAGCAAAATGCGGGGGAATATACAGCGAGAGGAGAAGAAAAAGAAAACGAAGAAAAGAAAAAAAAAAAAAAAAATATATAACCAGGAAGGTGGCAGGCAGTAGGCTTTTCCAGGAAGTGGTGACGTCATAGCAGGTTGGGTGTCATTAAAATAAGTGAAAGTACCAAAAGTAAAAAGTAATTTTACAAAAGTGAAAATACTTGAGGAACGTGTGGTGTATGAGTATAAATGGATATACTTTTCATTGAAGGATTTCGAAGAAAGCCCTTTGAGGTCAATGCAGTCCCCCAAAAAAGGAGGCAGAAGCAGCAATTTTTCCACCACCACTGCCAGCCGCAAGTAACTGCCCTTTTTTTTGGGGGTTTTGGGTTTGAAGTACGGGGGCCCGAAACTGGTAGCTAAGGGTCACTCACTCCTGCCAGCAACCTAACTAGAGAAAAAAAAAATTGATAAGGTGGAGGGAGGATTGATGAATGGGGGAACCCCGGGGGAATCAAACACACACACACACAAAAAATGGGTTTAGGCACTGTAGTGTTACCAAAATTTAGAACACAAGTATATTTCTACGGGGTCAACAACAAACATGTCGTATATGTGACTCGTATGAGCATATGGCTGCTCTGTAATAAACAAGGACGGCGTCCAGATGAGGAGCGTACGAGTAAGACGGACATGAAGAATTGCATGAATCTCAGGACGGTGTGGGCGTGGTCGCAACTGCAAGATGGAGGACATATAACACAGTCGATGGAAACGTAAAATGCTTCCGGTGGACACAGGTGCAATGGGAACAATTGAAGAGGAAGCAGAACTAGATTTGGGTATGAGTGAGGTGATTCCTGAGTTGGTGAGTGGATTATTGATAGTTCGCAAGGGACAAATGAGATTTGCTCTGTGGAAAAAGCTAAGAGATTTTGAGTGTAGTGGGGAAATGGGAGATAAAAGTCCTGATGATGGAGGATTGGAAGTACGACGCAGGTTATTGTTCATAATGAGGATAGGGAAATGGATAGGAAATTCATAATGATTCAAGGAAACGAGCCATGGCCATGAGTGATGATGATGCTTACCCCTGGGCAAAGGTCCTGTAAAAAGGACTGTTGATGTACGCAAAGGCCTTTGAAAAATAAGAAAAAGGTTGGTGATGTACAAGAAGTGAAGAATATGGATAGGAACGGTAGTAATGGACAAAGTAGTTTGGAAGGGAAAGGGAAAAAATAGTTAGATCCAAAGGAAAACCACCTCTAATGTTTTCAGGAGCATCACGCTAAATGTTAATGGAGCTATGGCGAGGTAAGAAAAAGTGATTGAGGTGTGCATGAAAAGGTACGCAGTGGATGTGGCCTTTAACAAGAGCATAATTGTCGATGTGGTAGAAATTTGATTGTGCCGGATTATAGAGTGTATGCTGGTAGTTCTGGGTCTTTCAAGGGTGGAGGGTGGTTTTAGTGAAGGAGAATACCCCTTTTCAGTTGTTGAAGGGAAGAGGGTAGGAGGGGAGGGTAGTAAGAGTAGAGGGGTATGGGGTGGTGTCTGTGTTGTTTATTGGCTTTATTTACCAGCTACTAGCGTTAGAAGTGTAAAGGAAGAGTTTTGAGGGAACAATTAATTTATTTTGAGAGGATTGCCAGAGGTGGTGTTTTGGGGTGATTGGAACTGTATCATACGAGAAAGGATGTAGAACCAAGGGGAGGTGGAGTGTGTTGGTGTTTTGCGTGATGTTTTGGGTAGTGTAAGTTTAGTGGATGTAGTTGCAGGGGGTGATAATGTAGAATTTACCTTTATAAGGAGGGATATGCTGCGAGGTTAGATAGGATATATGTTTCTAGGATGGTTAATGTTGGTACAGTTACGTGTGTGGATGTTGGATTTTCAGACCATAGAGGGGTGTTAGTTGACTTGGAATGGTCAGGAATGGTCAGGTGGGTGGCTGGCAATTGGAAATTGAATGTGCAATTTTGGGGAAGGTGAGGAGCAGTGATGGGTTTCGGTGAATGGTGGAAGTGTGTGTGGGCAAATGGGAGGTTAGAAAGGATATTGTTGCATGGTGGGTGAATGAAGAAGCCAGCTATTCAGAAATATTATAGGATGAAAGGTAGAGAAGAGGCGCAATGGAAGTATGGGTTCCAGAAGTATTTGGAAGGACAATTGGCTGAGTGTTGTTATGGAAGAACGGATAGGCAAGTAGTGAAATGAGAAATATTAAAGATAGATTGCAGATGATTCATAATGAACGTTTTGATGCGATTCGTGTGCGTGGGGGCATAGAGGAGGTGTTGTGGGGATAAGCCCTCATGTGTGTATTGCAAAATATAGGAAAAGTAGACAAAACATGTTGATAAATAAATTGGAGGTGCATGAGACAATGGGCGTGTATCAGAAGGGCACGTTATGCGTACGACTGACGCCATGAATTTATATGCGAGTGCATGGTACGGGGAATATTTTAGGAAAGATCTGAGTGGAACTAGGATGAGCATTAAAACTGGAGTGAACAGATTTTGAGTAGTGTAGAAACAATATTGAATAAAGAGGATAGGATGGAGATGGAAGGTGTTATAAGTGAGGATGAGGTGTGGGTTGCTCTGAATAACATGAGTCTCGTAAGTCGCCTGGGGTGGATGGCTTGCCGAGTGACTTTTATGTTGCAAATTGGGATGCATTAAAGGAATGTGTAGTGAGGTTGTTGAATGAGATGAAAGAGACTGAATGCATGGGAGAGTCGCCAAGAACGGGAGTGGTAGGATACGAAAATCTGGTCTGGATGATACTTTAGGAATTATAGAGTATTGTCGATGATGTGTGCGGATTATAAATTGTTTGCTAAGGTATTGGGGAATAGGATAAAAAGTGTATTAGAGAGAGTGATAGAGAAAGGACAATATGGTATTCTGGGGAGAAGTGTTACTAAAGGTTTGATGAGTATTCGAAAATTTATTGATGAATGCGAGGGGGTTTGGCTGTAGATTGGAAGGCGTATGATAGTGTAGATCAGGAAATGTTATGGAAAATTATGAGGAAGCAAAGTTTTGGGGATGAAATAGTAAAATGGGCGGAATCATTGTATAGAGATGCTAGAGTGAGAGTGCAAATAAATGAATATTAGTAGAGCCGTATTCATGGGGAAGGGACTGTGACAGGGGTGCCCTTGTCGCAAATTCTTTTTGCTTGTCTACAGAATCCGTTGTATTGTTTAGTTAGACATGGTGTGAGGCACCTTAAGGAAGGTATGGATGGTGATGCAGGGATAGTTGGATATGTAGATGATACAACTGTTTTGGTTACGAATGAGGCAAGTAACACGAGTGAATGAGTGTTTGGGAATATTTGGCATGGACAGGTTTAAGCATTAATAAGGATAAATCAAAATTGCTTGAGATTGGAACGTGGGGAGGTGGAGGTATAGGGGGTATAGGTTGGTTGGAAAGTAGTTGATAGTTTAAAGGTTTGTGGAATTGTGTTTAAAGATAATTTTGGAGAGGCAAGACTAGTTAATGCAAGGAATGTTTGTAAAAGGTACTTTAAGTAGAATGAGTGGATGGAGTAGGGTGAGGGGACCATACATCAGCGAGTAATAGCGGTGAACACGCTATTATATAGTAAAATATGGTATGTGGCTGGGATTTACCTAATTTTAAGGCGGATGTTGTGGCATTTGAGAAAGTTATGAGATTTGTCTGGGGATATGGGAGACATTGGCTGAGTAAGGAATTTTTTTTTTATTTTATTTAAAACAGACATTATACATACACACAAATCAACATGACCTTATAACCAGTACAGGATATTACAATAATACAACCAAACACCCATGTGTATAAACACACATGAATCTCAGCTTCAAAATTCCAAGTAAAAACTTGCCATCCGAATACAATGAACACGAATACAATGCAACATACTGACGATAAAGCACAAGACAATATAAAATACATATCATTGGCATCATGAACAATTCTAACTGCCAGTAAGCACAACACGTAATTTATTTAATATCATAATCGAGAACTATAAAAACATGACCTCCCTCAACCTCACCTACCCCAAAGAAATCTGCACACTAAATGTGCCTATTCCCATAACAATCATGATAATTTTTTTTTTTTTTAAATTTAATGTAAACGAAATATACAAAATACACACATCAATATAACACCTTATAACAAATAAGGTTATCGCAAATACAAACCTACAACCGAATGTACAAACATCCCAAACTATGGAAAGCATACAATGCAAAGTTCTGACAATAAGCACTTTACAATATATAACTTACATATTTAGGCACCTCGTACGTTACTTACTGCCAAAGAAGCACAAACACGTTATGTATGTAATAACACAATGGGGATCCATAAAACTTGACCCCCCCCCTACAATCCCACCTACCCTAAAGAGACCTACACAGTACCTTTTACTAATACACTCCTCATGAGGAAACGTTTGATAAAATATTTTTAATAATGTATATTATTATAACCAAATGTGAACATTGAAACCCACACACTCACCACCTCACTTTCTCATTGTGACTGACACAAAACATTGGGAAACAATTATGACAAATGTAGAACTACATTGACCATTCTGTCGTCTGTACACAACCTTGAACATTAATATACATAATATATGAACATTAATGTATACTGAAACGTACAACGTAATCAGTATACAGAGGGAATGACATGAATACATATAGCAGAATCATGATTTTTTCCTTTTTATATAAATATAATAAAGGGAAAGAACAGACTATAACCAAACTATTATAGGTGAAACATCAGGTGTATACATATGTATGCATATATAAGTCCTCACATACACTTACGTATGCCAGACCTTACCAGGTACCCTGTGCCAGACAAACCCCATTGCTTGCCCCTGACACCTTCCTACCATTCCCTCCCCGTCAAGGTCACCGATGCATTCTCCAAACGCCCCATAACCCCCCGCCCTCTCCCTCCCCCTCTCATACTCATGCATACCTCCTAATCAACACATACTCTAATCCAACCCTCCCATAGGAGACCAACCCTGCCTACCATTCCCATCCCTCATCCCCCAATAAAGTCCCCATTGTCAACTGTCAATACCCCACCGAAACCCCGCTCCCATGCCTGACCTGTAAAGTCCTTGATTCCTGCATTTTGTTCTAAAGAACGTGCTGCAAGAGCCGGATTCTCCCCTCGCCCCGAACCTCCCTCATACCCCAAGTTACAATAATATAATCCAAAACCAGATACATAACCGCACGCCTAACACCCTCAGGACTACCCACAACATCTAAACTTAAAACCCGCAACACAGACAACCCCCCCCCCCACCTCCCTGATTATCCCACCGAACCACTCTCGAACCCTAGCCAAATCCTCGAAAAATATACAACATGAAAAGCCGTTTCCAAAATCCACAGGGTGGCAGAGCCCGTCCTTTATTAGACCCATAACGAAAAGTTGAGCTCTGGATGCCAATATATTATGCAGAAACCTAAACCACGTTTCCCGCACCCTGGCTGGCAATTTTAACCTTTTTAACCAAAACCACGTAGCCCCCCAATCATACTTTGGATAACCTGCTGCCCCCTGTATCTCCAACTCACCAGTTCCAACCCTATCAAGCACCTTAACCCGCATTTTCCGCGGTTCCGAGACTACTATGAGATGTCGCAAGAGTGCCTCACAAACCTGAAGATCCTTACCATGTCACCACCGCCTGTTCTCCCTCATAACCCTGTCCTCTCACCCTCCCTCCCTCCCTCGCCAAAATTCCTGCCTCACGTAAATCCCCATCAATCGCCTCCTCAGAGGTATCAATCCCATACCTCCTCTCGCCACCCTAGTCATAACCACTCCCTCCCGCAACCAATGTCTACCATAACCCCAAATAAAACGCAAAACCCTCTTTTGCAGCCGCCGAATATCCTCCTCCATGAGAGGATAAACCGCAGCTACGAACCACAACTTACTGTAAACCAATGCATTTACCACAATTACCCTTTGCAAAAGAGTTATCTCCCCCGGCCAATTTAAAACTCCCGTGCAACTTGCGGCACATTACAAAAAACAACACCACAAATTTTTATCCTATCCACAGTATTCCATCCAAACCTCTGACCCAACGCTCCTCCCACCCAAGTTCCCACCTCTAACAACTTCGATTTTGCCCTATTTGCTCTCATCCCAGTATCCAACCCAAAAATCTCAATCATCTTATTAACAGTGCCCAGCCCCTCTAAACTTCCCACCAAGATAGTGGTGTCATCTACATACCCGACGATACCCGGGGCACATTCCGGGTTCCCTCCCCCTTCTCTCACACCCTCCTGCACCAATCTATAGAAGGGATCCTGCAGACATGCGAACAGGAGCTGCGACAAGGGACACTCCTGTCGCAGCCCCCGTCCCATGCCCACCACGGTCCCCACCCTCCCGTTCACCTGCACTCTCACCTGTGCCCTGCCATAAAGCGTCCCCACCCACCCCACTACCTCCTCCTCAAACCCCTGTTTCAATAATATGCCCTGCAACATCTCCCTATTCACGCTGTCATAGGCAGTTTCCCAATCCAACCCCACGACTCCCCTCCCTACCTTCAACAAACCCTTTTATCCTACGGTGCCCCTCCCTCATACTATGTCCAGGAACTCCGTACTGCCCTCCCTCTAAAATATTATTTAATACCTTCTTCATACGATTCACCAAAATACGCGCAAAAATCTTATAGTCAGCACAGAGTAAAGTTATCACTCTATATCCCTTTAATGTCCCGCAACCCCGGCCCTTGGGTATTAAAACCACTATCCCTGTTCGCTGCTCTTCACTCATACTTCCCATTGACTTCATACCATTGAAAACCCTCACCAATACCTCTCGCAAAACCTCCCAATGAGTCACATAGAAGTCGCCCGAAATCCCGTCCAAACCCAGTGTCTTCCCAAGTTTCTGTCCCTGCACCGCCTGCCATACCTCTTCCTCAGTAATACGTCCCTCCAAACCTTTCCTGTCCTCCTGACTAATCCTCTCTAAGATGCTACCTAAAACGAAACCACATGCCTCCTGATTATATAACCCCTTCTGCAACTTTCTCTGAAACCATCTATCTGTATAGCTACTCATGCCCTCAGTGTTACGTATCACCTGGCCACTCCTATACCCATCTAAGTCCTCGTCCACCGTTAAGGACATAATCGTCATGCCCTTCCGTCGTTCCCAAAATTTACGCAATACCATAGCTGAGGGTTTATCATCCCATAAAACATCCTCCAAACCCCTTCTAACCCTAATGGCATGAAAATTTTTATTTTGAATCTCCCTTAATTGGCCCCGCAGTTCATCGATCTTATCCTGCTGGTACCTCCCCCACCCCTTATAACACTCCCGCAACTGCTCCTCCAAATACCTCTGCTTCCCATACCTCAACTTCCCATCCTCAGACCCCATCCGCATGTAAAATCCCCTTATTGCCACCTTTGCTCGTGTATCCCACCATTTCACAACATCCTGAATACCATTACCCCCACCCCACAATCTTCCCCACCATTCCTCAAAAACCTCGCGATGTCCCTCACCTGCAGCAAACGCACATTCAATTTCCAATAACTAGGATAAATCTTAACTGCTCCCTCCCATCCTAACTCAACCAAAACACCTCTATGATCTGAAAAATCCATCTCCACACAGGTTACACTGCCCACCTGTATATCCCGCGTTACATAAACCCAATCAAGCCGCGCCGCGTATCCTCTCCGTACAAAAGTGTGTTCCACGTTCCACCCCCACCCCGTACCACATCCACCACCCCCACCGCCCTCAAAACCTCCCTTAAGGCACCCAACATACATCCCGCCCCTCTAGGCTCAACATCCTTCCCTCTAATTATACAATTCCAATCACCTGCTACAATAGTAACCATAGGAAGGCCCCTTAAGACGTAGACTAAATCATTACGAACAAAATCCTCCTTAACCCTACGATCATTGCACGCCGGCATGTACACCCCAACAAAACACACCTGAATATCCCCCCACTCACCTTCCACTCTAACAATTCTACCCCCTCCCCCCTCCTCCCATGTCCTCAGATGAAAAGGGCTGGTCTCCCGTACCCCCACCGTCACCCCTCCCTTTAAATGCCCAGAACCTCCTGTATATAACCTATAACCTTTCAACATCAATTCCCTTCCACACCTATAATTATGCTCCTGTAGGAAGCATACGTCTACATTCATGCGTCTCAGTGTTGCCTCCACCCATTTCCTCTTAACCTCCGCTCGGAGGCCATTGACATTCATATTCAAACACTTGAATTCTGCAATGGGGGTTTTCCTCTCGGCCTCACGGATCCTGGCTCCACAGTCTTGAAAGTACCACCAAACCCTCGGCTCTCCTTTCCATTTCTACCTCCACCTTTCCCCTTGGCTACCCCTTTCCCTCCCTTAGCTATGTCTACCCAGGTCTTTTTACTGGACCTCTGTCCTGGTGTAATCACATCGTCGTCATCCTCACCACTTGGCCTCTTACGTGACTCACTCTCAAAATCCATGACCCCCTCCCCCGGAGACCTATGCACCTCCACTTCTGCAACAACCACTGACCTGCAGTTGACCACTTCAGCACCATCTACACCCACACACCCCTGACTCTCCACATCTCCATCCGATTCCACTACCGTACTCTGCAACTCTCCCGGCAATGGACTATCCAGAATCCTCCTCAGGTCCTCAAGACTGGGGTCTGGGAACTCAGTCCCATCCTCCAGTGGACTTCTTTCAGAGGTGACCCCTGCCGCCTCCATAGTCTCACTCGGAGACTCCTGGGGCAACGTCAACACGGCCTCCTCACTCGCTTCAACAGCATCACTCCATTTATCAATTCCCACAGAATTCGCCATTATAGCTTCTACCACAGGTGTCGCTAACAGCACCTGTTCCTCTCGGACACCTGGCTCTGTCCACACGTCATCCTCACCTCGAGTCCCATTGTATGGGCCCCGTCGCCGTTCACACGTTGCTGCCATATGCCCCGTGCCACCGCATAGTCGACACGTCCTCTGCTGTCCTGCATACGTCACGTACACCTGGGTATGGAACGCCTCCATCACAACAAAAGACGGTATTTGCCACCTCAGGGTCATTTTAAGGGAGAACGACCCCTCTGGCATTCCTGCATATGGCCCATGGGCCCATCTCCCTACGGTGGCAGCATGGATGACCCCATACTGGCAAAATACCTGTCTGATGTCTACCTCGTCGGGTTCAAAAGGAATATTCTTGATCCATATCCACAATTAGTGCGCCGACGCATCCCGAAGACAAACCTCCAAGTTTGTGTTGATTACGATGTTCTTCTCCTGATACCTGTCGACGATTCCATTGTAGACACTGCCGGATGCAAACTTGACAAAAACCCTGGCAGATCCATTCAGGGATATCCCATAAATGTCCTCTGTAGATATCCCGTATGTGTCTCTCAAAATTAAAGGCAAGAGAACGTCGGCATTGCTGGGATACACGGCTCCTGCAGCAAATCAATGCATACAGTATGTACTGTCGCCGTATCCATCCGCCATCTTGTAGAAAATCAAAGTTCTCTGACTCCACCACCAGGGAGCTCTGTACGCACGTCCGTTCACCACCAAGGCTGGGGAACGACTATTGAGTAAGGAATTAAGATAAGATAAGATTTCTTCGGATTTTTAACCCCGGAGGGTTAGCCACCAGGATAACCCAAGAAAGTCAGTGCGTTATCGAGGACTGTGTCTTATTTCCATTGGGGTCCTTGATCTTGTCCCCCAGGATGCGACCCACACCAGTCGACTAACAACCCAGGTACCTATTTGCTGCTAGGTGAACATGACAACAGGTGTAAGGAAACACGTCGAAATGTTTCCACCGCCGGGAATCGAACCCGGGCCCTCCGTGTGTGAAGCAGAGCTCAAGCCACCAGACCACCGGGCCACCTGAATTGGTGATGAAAAAGGTGTGTAATGGGGATTGGGGTTATCAACTTAGAGGTGAGACTTATGAGTATGTATGTCAATAGTTGTTTTTGGCAACCGGGGGAAGGGGTGAGGGGCAGACGGGTTGGTGATGTCATGAGACATTTACGTGCATGGTGGAGTGGTAAGGATTTGGTACATTGTGAAGATATGTTGAGAATTTTGTATGTGCCAGAAATTCGGGAATATTCTAGTCCGACGTTTGGAAAAGCAGGAAGGTAAGGGAAGTAGTCGAGGGAATCGCTACTTTTCCAGTGTATGATTGGAGAAGTATCTGGGGTGGGTTAAAAGATCTGAAGATAAAGCCAAGGGTGAGAGAAGTTATGTATCGTTTTTGCATGGAGTTTTGGCCTCTAAGGCGGTATTATATAAAATGGGATTAACTGGGGATGCTTGTTGTGAAATGTGTGGGAAGAAGATACTGCTTATCATGGGGTTTATTTTTGTGAGCAATTGGGAATTATTAGGGAATGGATGAAACATTTACCTAGAATGATGGGAGGGGAAGGGATACACCCTTTGAGGTTTATAGGTATGGATATAGGTGGAGTGCAGAAGGAAGTTAGGAGGGCTTTATTGTATTTGGCGGTAGATTTTGTATATGTATCGTGGGGAATGAGGGGATGTCAGGAAGGAGAGACTGAATGCTATTGCGGCGAATATGTACAGAACTAAGTGTAGGAATAGGTTGTTATATGGCATAGCGTGGGGTAGGTGTTTTCCTGGTAGTTACAGGGATTTTACAGTTAGGCAGCTGGTGGACTTAAGTTGATGTGCGTAGATGAAACGGGCTGTTCTCCTTCGAGTTGAGACTTTTGTTGTGGATGATAACGAGGGAATGCTTGAGGTTTGGTTGGATATAGATTTGAGGGAGGGAGTGATGGGTGACAATTTATAGATGAGTTCTATGACTTTTAAAGACTAATTAAGGTAGCTCATGGATGTTGATTTATTGGATGTGTGACTTTTAGAAGGTTTTGGGACTCAAGTGGGGTATGTTAGAGGTGGTTTGACCAGAGGATAATGATAATGGTAGTAAAAGGACATGATTAATGCATAAATTTTGGAAATGTAATATTAAACTTAATGTGGAGATTTAGTTAATAATAGTTTTGTATTAATTATCATGCATTGTCATGGGTTCGATCCATGTATTTCATGAATATTGATATTATATTATTGTTTGCGAGGGTGTTCCTTATTAGAGTTTGTGGAGGAGTTTTTATTAGGGTGGGTTGTTATAGGAGATTATGGTGTTCTATCCTAGGATTGTCTATGGATATAGGAAGAATACCTATACATTGAGTAGAGTAAATTTATTTGTAATTACTTTGTAATAGACCTTTGTGTAATTGCATCTTGTTATAATACGTATTATGGTAGAATGCCCTGGTTCTGTTTATTATAATTTTTAAAATTTTTGTTATATTGTTTATATGTAGGGAAGTATTTAATTATTGTACATTAAGTTGTCGTTCATGAATGTAATGATATCCATTGGAACATGTCATGTGTATATATATGTTTTATAATAAAGTCATCTTAGGTGTCACTCCTAGGCATGATAAAATTTCTCTTCTGGTTTGTAATAGAATAAACTAGTTCGTGTATGATGTAATATGGGGATTGTGTGATGGTCGGGAAAATTTTACTTTGGTTGTGTGAATTTGTTAAATAATTCGGTTTCAACAGTTTATAGTACACTTTGTTTCACTAATTGTAACATCATTGTATGAATTATGCTATTTATATTGGCAAGGTAATGCCTTGTGTATGGTGTGGCTATATTTATTTATATATATTTTTAATTCATTTAAAATTTTTCAATGGCGATTATCAAATTCAATAAGATATAATTCTCAGCAAATTGTATTGATTATTGTTCCGTTTTGATTTGTTGGATTGTTAATTTTCACATGTCACTGTGAGACATGTCACTGTGAGACATGTCACTGTGAGACATGTCACTGTGAGACATGTCACTGTGAGACATGTCACTGTGAGACATGTCACTGTGAGACATGTCACTGTGAGACATGTCACTGTGAGACATGTCACTGTGAGACATGTCACTGTGAGACATGTCACTGTGAGACATGTAAGGTGTTAAATAAGTGATGGATTGACGTCGCATTTTCTATGCTTTTCTGGTACGCTTATTTAGCTATATACGCTGTGCCACAGGTCATGGTATGGCATTGTTGTATCTACTGCTTTTGTATATATTTGTCCTGTTAAATGAAATTTAAAACAAATATAAGGTATTGTGTGATAGGTCGGGATTTTTCTTTGATTTTCTTTGGTTGTTATAAATTCAGTATCTCTGTTTATAGTATAATTATCTTTCAATGATTGTAACAACATTGTTTTGCATTATGTTAATTGTCTTTGTATGGTACTGTATAAATTATGGTTGTCAAATAGTGATTCTAAAATTCAAAATGATATAATCCTCCGCAAAATGTAATTGTTATTGTTCCGATTTGATATGTGGGATTAAGCATTTTCACATGTCATTGTGAGACATGTAAGGGATAACATAAGAGATGACTTGACGTCTCATTATCCATGCATTTCTTGTTCGCTTATTTAGTTAAATAATCTGTGTTACAGGTTATGGTATGGCATTGTTGTATCTATTGATTTTGTATATAATTGTCTTTTAAATAAAATTAAAAAAAAAAAAAAGTAAAGAAAGCGAATGCCAGACTGAAGTTCTCTACAGACAAGCACAGTGTCTACCTACTGAGGCTCGCAGGACCCTATGTCTAGCCCTTATACAATGTCATATTGACTACGCTTGCTATTCATGGTACTCTGCCTTGACAAAAAAACTGAAAGATAAGCTGCAAATCACCCAGAACAAAATGGTAAGATTCATCCTGGACCTGGGACCAAGAGAACATGTAGGCCAGGATGAATTACAACAATTGGATATGCTGAATATTGAAGACAGAGTAAAACAACTTATGTTAAATCAAGTTTATAAAATTGCTCACAAACAGTGTCCAGAATATCTTGCTGCCAATTTTGTCAAGGCTGGGAACCAAAGCAGTCATGTTTTTATAGTTCTCGATTATGATATTAAATAAATTACGTGTTGTTCTTACTGGAAGTTAGATTTGTTCATGATGCCAATGATATGTATTTTTATATTGTCTTGTGCTTTATCGTCAGTATGTTGCATTGTATTCGTGTTCATTGTATTCGGATGGCAAGTTTTTTACTTGGAATTTTGAAGCCGAGATTCATGTGTTTATACACATGGGTGTTTGGTTGTATTATTGTAATATCCTTCACTGGTTATAAGGTCATATTGATTTGGGTGTATGTATAATGTCTGTTTTAAATAAAATATAAAAAAAAAAAAAAAAAAAATTGTCCAGTCATGGCTGTACAGTACAGACGACGCATCAACACTGTGTGTATAGAGTTCATTAAAGGAGCCATATATCCGAATAATGCAGCAGTGGTATTGAACTGCAGTGTTGAGAGACACATATGGACTAGACAACTGTGAAATTTACGGCATAGCATTGAATGGCAGTGCGAGGGTGTTTGTGAAGCTTAACACTGCGCAAGTCTACGAGCGTTTGGTGGTTAAGTATGAAGACGTTGCCTTGACAGTGAATGCGACGATGGAGGTCAAGTTAAAGGACGTTTCGAAGCAATACATTTGGGTACATGTTCGAAACATTCCATTTGAAGTGCAAGCAAGCGATGTCAGTGCAGTATTTCAAGATTATGGAGTGGTACATCACGCTTCAATGGGTCGATGGACAGAGGGCTCTATGAAGGGATGCCTGAAGGGTCATTTAATTTGAAAATGACCTTAAGAAGACCCATACCGTCTTATGTCCTATTACCAGAATTTCGGACGCAGGCAAACGTTACTTACATTGGTCAAAGACGCACATGCCATATATGTGGGCTGTACGACCACATGGCGGCAGATTGTGAGAAACGACAAGGAGGTCGTTACGATGCCACAAGAGCGGCGTTGGTTGTTAAGGATGTAATTGCTTTTCAGGACGAGGACGTAGGCGTGGTGTCGACGGGAAGATGGAGTGACATAGTTCAAGGGACTGCAGAGGTGTGCCAGACTCTACCTACAGAGTCACAGATGTCGGTGGTACCGGCTGTACAGGATAAGGTGGAAGATTTGGACTTGGGTATAGCAGCAGAGTTGACAGAGGAATTGTGTGGGCTGTTGGACAGTTCACCAGGTGTGGAGGAGGTAGTGTGTGTGACGGAGGGGCTGGGGAAAGTCAGCCCTGTGGACACTAGTCTCATTCAACAGGAGGTGCCAGTTACAGTGCATAATGAGGACTGTGCTGGGGATATGGACATTGGAAGTGATTCACGTAAACGTCCATGGGTGTGGCTGAGAACGACGTCCTTACGTCCGCTCAAAGGTCTTGTAAAAATCTTTGGTAGATGTTGCACAAAAAGTGGAGCTGAGGGAAGGAGTGTGGATGGTGACAGGAATTTAGAAGACACAAAAGGAACATCATAACCCTGGTGGGATGTCAAAGCGTGTAGGTAATAAGTATGAGAAATCTAAAGGAAGCCACTTTAACATATTCAAGTGTCTCACGATTAACGTGAACAGGGCTAAAGCTGAGGTCTCGAGGAAGTGGATAGAAGTGACGATGAGAAGGTATAACATTAATGTAGGGTTTATACAGGAACATAATTATAAGTATGGTAGGGATTTTCAGTTGCAAGGTTATAGAGTGTATGCTGGTAGTTCAGGGGCTTTCAAGGGAGGTTGCAGTAATTGTGAAGGAGAACAGCCCTTTTCAGCTATTAGCTTGGGAGGAGGGAGGGACGGAGGGTTCTGAGGGTGGATGGGGTTTGGGGAGGGGTCAAGGTAGCTTTCATTGGGGTTTATTTGCCGGCTATAAATAACCGTAGAGTCAAGGAGGATTTTGTGAGGGATCAATTGGTATATTACTTGGGTGGCTTCCCAGAAGTTGTAGTAGTAGGTGGTGATTGGAATAGTATCATAAGGCTCAAAGATGTAGAACCAAGGGATCGGGATGTGTGCTTAGTGTTTTAAGGGATGTTCTAGGTAGTGTGGGATTAGTTGATGTGGTGGGTGGGGGTTGGAGGATTGATTATACTTTGTGAGGAGGTCGCAGCACGTTTTAGATCGTATATATGTCTCAAGGGTTATTAATGTGGGGGTGGTGAGTTGTGTGGATGTAGGTTTTACTGATCATAGGGGAGTGTTAGTGGAGCTTGGTGGGCAGGTATGGTGAAATGGTATACTGGGTATTGGAAACTAAATGAAGTCTTGTAGAAGGGAGGATGGTAGAGAATTATTTGCCGAATGGTGGGGACGATGTGGAGGAAGGTAAGTTACTACCGGACATAGTGTCATGG
>WNWK01038666.1:0-17826 GCA_009830355.1 Cherax destructor | reverse complement strand
AAAGAGGAGGATGGGGGGAGGAGATTGAAGGGAAAAATTTGAGGGGAGGAGGAAAGGAGGATAAAACAAGAGGAGAAATTGAGGAAAATGGAGTCCCAACAGGAAAGGTTCTAATGTAGTCAGGAATGATATCAGAAGAAACATGCATCAGTCAGCTCAAGCGGGTCAGTCAGTCAGGTGTTATGTACAAAACATTTCAGTCAGAGCTCCTTCTTCAAATGAATGTAAAATAGCTTTTCGCATTTATGTTCCATTCCTTAACAAATTTATCATCCCTATATTTAATCATCCTAGTCGTTATCTATCTACCTACCTTCCAACCTATCTACGTACCTACCAACCTGCTTATCTACCTCCAACATGTCTGCCTGCCTACCTGCTTATCTGACTACCTGTCTGCCTACTTTCCGTCCACCTAATACAAATATTACCTATCGATAGAATTGTTACCTCCTTGTCCATTTATCTACCCAAAAAATAACTATCTATAAAAGACATCTTTCACATTTCTCAGGTCGAGAAATGCTTCAGGACCCCGTTTTTAGGCTTCCAGAAGGCCAGAAACGGGTGCGAGATTAATGCCGAGAGGGTCCAGGGTCGTTGTTGAGGTCCTAACACGCTCGTTAGGAGCCATTCTCAGCTTGTCACAGCTCCCAGAGTTTCCTTTGCTCCCAGTGCAACGGATCTTTAGGAGGGCAAGGATTAAGGAGTTGGAGCCTCTGACGCCCTCATTCAGACTGGGGATAGATGGGAAGACTCCTGGTATCCTGGGGGTTCGTACCTTTACAAGTTATCGGCGAGGAGCTAGATCTAATTGCTTTGCTGGGGGATTCGGGAGAGTTGACTTTGATGAGGTGGACTACGATCTTTAAATGGCACCCAGGTCAGTCGAATTTTGACTTAAGTCAAGAAAAAGAACTGAAATGTAATAAATCTGAGGTGTTTTGGTCCCTCTCTTGTTAACACTAAAGTTTTTAAGGTTTTAGGTATTAATTCATCTACGAAAAAGTGGTTTTAGTAAATAAGAAAACTCCAACTAGCCTGGAATATAACCTGGGACATTTAGCCAGGCTCCTGGGATCCAAACTGACCTCCGACCGGAGACCTTCAGACCAGGGGTGAGTAAAACTGAAGTGGCGTATATCCATGATATTCTATACAGACAAGAATGCTAACAAGACACGATATTAGGTAGGATTGTACTTGAGAAGAGTTTCGCCCACCAGCGACTCCCCAGCTTCTCAGAGAAATGAGAATGGCCCCGATGAGTGAACTCCTTCTCAGCAAAATGCCACAAATGCGTAGTGGTCTTAACATTCTGAAAGTGACACAAGAGTCTATGAGAGGTGAGACCAGCATGAAAAAGGAAAACATGGGATACTGGAGAGTTCCTTTAGAAATTCACTGGCCAATAAAATTAATAGAAAACTACGCTGACGCGAGTGATCTTCCCAGAAAAGTGGAAGGACCCGCTCAAAGAGTCGGTCCAATACGAGAGACGAGGGATTGAAGGTGTATGGAAGCATAATGTTAAGGAATGAATAAAAACGAAATACGAAAAACCACATAACGAGTAAGCCGACATATTTCAATTTTCAGTTAAATATGTAGATTATTACACTTTTAATCGAAACAGATTATTTGCGATTTTTTGGGACTATTTTCTGCTTACCACTAAAATTAAAATATTTTGACTAAAAATCCCTTTTTTTACTAAACTAATATTGAGTCATATCAGGAGAAAACTAACGGTAAAAGATCAGGAAAATATGAGGAACTTCGCAGAATAATCCAAGACTTGAACATAATAATTAAATACAATACCGACAAGTTTATAAATAAGACACGATTAGGTATATTTATGAACGTTTCGCCTACACAGTATGTTTTTCTGTATTCGACTGAAGAAGCCTACTGTGTAGACGAAACGTTTCGAATAGGTACCTAACTGTTGCACATGTGTCTTAGTTATCACTCTAAGACTTGTTTGTGATGGAAATGGCTCAGCTACCGGAAGCCGGAGACAAGAAATATTTTCTAAACTATCCAACAATTTGGAGAAGAAACTTTATACGTCTTTAGACGTCGTTTTATTATTCTTTGAGAGATCTTGACAAATGATCCCTAACCACGCAGGTGCGACACAAGACGTACAATACCGGAAGGACCTGGACACAACGAAACGAATGGAGACTTGATAGCATCTTGCTACTGATGGTGAGGATTGATACGTTGCAGGGCCACTAACGAAGATCTGTAACAAATTACTTGAGACTGGCCTAGTCAAGGACTGGACCACGGGGCGTTGACCCCCGGAACACTCCCCAGGTAGGTCGGTAGACCCTACAGGTACACACAGTCTCTCAGAAGGGACGTCCGCCTTTGCACGCATTACACTTCGCTGATGTTTTGAACGATGTATATAATAAACTAGAGTTGTTACGGTCGCTGCTCGATCACAGAGAATCTCAGAAATTTTAGAAGCTTCGCCGACTCTACGTCGATGCAGACGAGAGAAATACTTCACGTCTATCATATGCTTCTTATTCAATAAATTAAAAAAAAATGTGTACGCGTATGTATGTATGTATGCGATAAGTTTTGAATGCTGCTCCCTATTAGCTTCAGTCTTCAGTGTTGATATTTACCTCTATTAGAAACTCACGCCGCACTCTGTACCCTCTTGCGTGCATTATAAACTTAGACCGCACTCTGTACCCTCTTGCGTGCATTAGAAACTTAGACCGCACTCTGTACCCTCTTGCGTGCATTAGAAACTTAGACCGCACTCTGTACCCTCTTGCGTGCATTAGAAACTTAGACCGCACTCTGTACCCTCTTGCGTGCATTAGACACTTAGACCTCACTCTGAACCCTCTGCGTGCATTAGAAACTTACGCCACACTCTGTACCCTCTTGCGTGCATTAGAAACTTAGACCGCACTCTGTACCCTCTTGCGTGCATTAGAAACTTAGACCGCACTCTGTACCTCTTGCGTGCATTAGACACTTAGACCACTCTGAACCTCTGCGTGCATTAGAAACTTACGCCACACTCTGTACCTCTGCGTGCATTAGAAACTTACGCCACACTCTGTACCCTCTTGCGTGCGTTACAAACTTATGCCGCACTCTGTACCCTCTTTCGTAGGGCTGGAGAAGGGAATACCTGGACACCTTTCTTGGCTCGTTGAGGAATCCGTGAAGGTAAAAGAGGACTGTAACCTGTTTCAGGAAGACTTGCATAATTTCCAGGAATGGTCTGAACTTGACTCACTCTGACTTGAACTCCCAGAAAATGCAAGGATGTAAGGAGAGGCTCAGGATGCAAGTGGCCAGAGGAACAAACTCACCTACAAGTGAGATAACTCACAGAAACATGAGAGAGACTAGGACCTGAGGAAGACCCCCTCACCTCAGACTTGTCTCTCACCTGGGAATGGTAAAGACAACAGCAGCTGAACCGAAATTGTCCAGTTTGATGTTAGTGAAAGTCTAGTCCACACACGGGTTCATCAATGTCATCCACGGATTTGACAACCCCATCCACGGATTCAACACCACCATCCACGGATTCAACACCACCATCCACGGATTCAGTACCACCATCCACGGATTCAGTACCACCATCCACGGATTCAGTACCACCATCCATGGATTCAACACTACCATCCACGGATTCAGTACCACAATCCACAGATCCAACACCACCAACATCCACGGATTAAGCAACACACAGGGCACTTCTTGGAACGTAAGCTATAAAGGTACACAACTTACACCTGGCAAGAGATTGGCAGATAGTGTAATACCAGTATAAAGCACACTAAGTAGACCAAGAGAAATCTCAATGAGTGTCAGAGGTCCCCGACTCTTCAACCGCCTTCCCTCGATGCATGAAGGGAAATTACCAAGAAACCTATGGTTGTCTTCAGGTTGTATATCTCACAGTACAGGTTCCTCAAATCAGTTCATGATCAGCCGGGCAGTTAGCAGTAACAGCCTGGTTGATCAGGCTTTGATCCACCAGGAGGCTTAGTCTGGGACCGGGCTGCGGGGGTGTCGACCCCCGATAGCGTCCTTCAGGTATCCTTCAGATATCCTTCAGGAATGCTTCAGGTATCTTTCACGTATTCTTCAGGTATCCTTCAGGTATTCAGGTATCAAGAAATACTTTTGAAAGACAAATGTTATCCAAAAAAATTTCTTGAGGGTGAAGGAGGGGGATGCCCAGAGCCATCCTTCTTAAGGAGGGTAAGATTCCCTCCTTCACCCTCCTTAAGAAGGATGGCTCTGGGTATCCCTCCTTCACCCTCCATAAGAATGATGGCTCTGGGTATCCACTCCTTCACCCTCCATAAGAAGGATGGCTCTGGGTTCCTCCTTCCCCTCCTAAGAAGGATGCTCTGGTATCCCCTCCTTCACCCTCATTCTTAAGGAGGGTGAATGAGGATACTCAGAGCCATCCTTCTTGGAGGGTGAAGGAGTGGATACCCAGAGCCATCATTCTTAAGGAGGGTGAAGGAGGGGATACCCAGAGCCATCCTTCTTAAGGAGGGTGAAGGAGGGAATGCCCAGTGCCATCCTTCTTAAGGAGGGTGAAAGAGGGGATGCCCAGAGCCATCCTTCTTAATCAGGTCTTAGACCGACGAAGGATTGGGATCACTTTCTGATCCACGGTCTCTTGAAATACCATATGTTTACAGACCAAAATACTAGACCAAAGACGCGGTCCATAAGGCTGTTCTGCCTCTCTCTCTCTCTCTCTCTCTCTCTCTCTCTCTCTCTCTCTCTCTCTCTCTCTCTCTCTCTCTCTCTCTCTCTCTCTCTCTCCCCCGAGAGAAAAATACCTCCTGAATATATTTGATGAAGGGGATTTAGGAACATAACTCTCCGCCAGCACCTTATGAGTGGGATCCAGGGCCTTATGACAGCTTTACGAGGCGGATCCAATACTTTGCAACACTTTATTAGTGGGATTAAGGCTGTTTACGAGCGGAATTCAACACCCTCTGAACAAGGCCGAAGCCTCCTCGGTAATCAGACTGTGTTTGGACGTATGCTTATCTTCCTCAGCCATACCTTAGTCACACCACAGGCGAAATATAATTATGATGAGGGTATCACGAGCCTATAAAATGCTTGCCTCGAGGAGGAGGAGGAGGAGGAGGATGTAGATGAATGGTTCAGAGAAGGAGGAGGAGGAAGAGAAGGAGGTGGAGGGGAGGAAGAGGAGGAGAAGCAGGAATAGGAGGGAGAATATGAGAATTAAGACAAAGACGAGGAGAACAAATAGGAAGAAGAGAAATAGGAGGAGGAGAAATGGGAGGAAGTAAATGAGGAAGAGTGAGCATTAAGACAAGAATGAGAAGAAGAGATAGGATGAGGAGGAGGAGAAATGGGAGGAGGAGGAATATAAGGATTAAAACGAGGATGAAGAGAAGAAATAGGAGAAATGGGAAGAGGAGAAATAGCAGAAGGATTAAAAATAGGATGATCAGAAGCAAAAGGAGAAAAATAACAAGAACAGAACAAGAACATCAAGAACGCATCTTCGGACTCCGCTGTTCGACGCAAACGAACGTTTCTACGGCCACAGTTCAGCGCAAACGTCAGTTCCTCGGTATTTCGACCACGCTAGTTTCCATCTTACACCACTATTCCACGCAAAACGCCGCTCTCTCCGTCTTACGAACGCGTCTACGCCCGCTGTTCAACGTAAAACGCGAGTTCTTTGTCTTTCGAAGGCGTCCTGGGCCCGCTGTTCAAGCTAACGAGTGCTTGCGGCCACTTTGTCAGCAGTAATTACCATTAACGCGTTTGTTGTCGCAGATGTTAACCTGTAATTGGGGCAATTTTCCCCGGGGTCAACAGACACATGTTTGGAAAGATTTAAGAAAATTGGAAGTGAGGAAAAAATCAACATAAGAAGAAAAAGAAGGAAGTGTATTATTGTGTGTGTGTGTGTGTGTGTGTGTGTGTGTATGTGTGTGTGTGTGTGTGTGTGTGTGTGTGTGTGTGTGTGTGTGTGTGTGTGTATGTGTGTGTGTGTGTGTGTGTGTGTGTGTGTATGTGTGTGTGTGTGTGTGTGTGTGTGTGTGTGTGTGTGTGTGTGTGTGTGTGTGTGTATGTGTGTGTGTGTGTGTGTGTGTACTCACCTATTTGTACTCACCTATTTGTGGTTGCAGGGGTCGAGTCATAGCTCCTGGCCCCGCCTCTTCACTGATTGCTACTAGGTCCTCTCTCTCTCTCCCTGCTCCACGAGCTTTATCAAACCTAGTCTTAAAACTATGTATGGTTCCTGCCTCCACTATGTCGCTTTCTAAGCTATTCCACTTCCTGACAACTCTATGACTGAAGAAATACTTCCTAACATCCCTTTGACTCATAGGAGTCTTCAACTTCCAATTGTGACCCCTTGTTTCTGTGTCCCATCTCTGGAACATCTTGTCTCTGTCCACCTTATCTATTCCTCGCAGTATTTTATATGTCGTTATCATGTCTCCCCTAACCCTCCTGTCCTCTAGTGTCGTCAGGCCGATTTCCCTTAACCTTCGTGTGTGTGTGTGTGTGTATGTGTGTGTGTGTGTGTGTGTGTGTGTGTGTGTGTGTGTGTGTGTGAGCGTGCGTGTGCGTGCGTGTTTGTGTGCGCGCGCGCTCGCGCGCGTAAAATATTACAAATATTGCATGTGTATATTTTCCACTTGTTGTATTAACCACTATCTGTAGCTACCACCATCTGTGATAACCACTATCTGTAGCTACCACCATCTGTGATAACCACTATCTGTAGCTACCACCATCTGTGATAACCACTATCTGTAGCTACCACCAGCTGTAATAACCACTTTCTGTAACTAACACCATCTATAATAACCACTATCTGCAGCTACCACCACATGCAACAACCACTATCTACACTCGCCCTTATTTATAATAACCACCGTCTTTAGTTACTGCCATCAACTGTAGTTACCATCAATTGTTACCACCACCATCATGTGTAACTATTGCAAAGATCTGAAGTTACAACTATCATCTACAATCACCACTATCTCTGGTAACCAACATTTGTAACCAAACACCACCAACAACATCTCCCATACCTTGCACAACACCTGCAACACCACCAACAACATCTCCCATACCTTCCACAACACCTGCAACACCACCCACAACACCATTGATGTTACTAGTATCACAACCATTATTATTGTTATTATTATTATTATTATTATTATTATTATTATTATTATTATTATTATTATTGTTGTTGTTATTGTTATTATTATTATTATTATTATTATTATTATTATTATTATTATTATTATTATTATTATTATTATTATTATTATTATTATTATTATTATTATTATTATGTTGTACAATTCAAACTATAATTAATGGGCGAATTTTACAGAAGAGCAGTCAGGTTATGCCTTACTGTTATATGAGGCGTTAAAATCCATGGGGAAGCTCGATCCTCCGTCCACTAATCGCGTCTCCGGTCCATGACCAGTCACCCATCATATCTGCTCCCTCTATCATCCTTGCCACAGCGACCACAACTTCCCTTTCACCACAATCAAGCAACCTTCCCTCCCTCCCTACCTCTCCTTCCCTCCCTCCCTCTCTTCCTCCTCCCTCTTCCTCCTTCCCTCCCTCCCTCTCCTTCCCTCCCTTCCTCCCTTCCCCCTCCCTCCCTCCCTCTCCTTCCCTCCCTCCCTCCCTCCCTCTCCTTCCCTCCCTTCCCCTCCTTCCTCCCTCCCTCCCTCCCTCCCTTCCCTCCCTCCCTCCCTCCCTCCCTTCCTCCCTTCCTCCTTCCCTCCCTCTCCTTCTCCCCCCCTCTCCTTCCCTCTCTCAACGGAACACTTGATGCTCATCCCTTATTGGATTGCTTGACAATATACTCACGCTGTACTGGTCTCCCAGCTCAGGCTGACACTATAGTCCCCAGCTCAGGGTGACACTACTGAAGTCTCCCAGCTCAGGCTGACATTTGAAGTCTCCCAGCTCAGACTGACACTACTGAAGTCTCCCAGCTCAGGCTGACCACTGAAGTCTCCAGATCAGGCTGAAACTACTGAGTCTCCCAGCTCAGGATGACACTACTGAAGTCTCCCAGCTCAGACTACACTACAGTCTCCAGCTCAGGCTGACACTACTGAAGTCTCCCAGCTCAGACTGAACTACTGAAGTCTCCCATCAGACTGACACTACTGAAGTCTCCCAGCCAGACTGACACTACTGAAGTCTCATGCTCAGGCTGACACTCGTCTCCCAGCTCAGACTGACACCGAAGTCTCCCAGCTAGACGACACTGAAGTCTCCCAGCCGACTGACACTACTGAAGTCTCCCAGCTCAGGCTGACACTACTGAAGTCTCCCAGCTCAGGCTGAAACTACTGAAGTCTCCCAGCTCAAGCTGACACTACTGAAGTCTCCCAGCTCAGACTGACACTACTGAAGTCTCCCAGCTCAGGTTGACACTACTGAAGTCTCCCAGCTCAGACTGACACTACTGAAGTCTCCCAGCTCAGACTGACACTACTGAAGTCTCCCAGCTCAGACTGACACTACTGAAGTCTCCCAGCTTAGGCTGACACTACTGAAGTCTCCCAGCTCAGGCTGACACTACTGAAGTCTCCCAGCTCAGACTGACACTACTAAAGTCTCCCAGCTCAAACTGACACTACTGAAGTCTCCCAGCTCAAACTGACACTACTGAAGTCTCCCAGCTCAAACAGACACTACTGACGTCTCCCAGCTCAGGCTGACACTACTGAAGTCTCCCAGCTCAATTTGACACTACTGAAGTCTCCCAGCTCAGACTGACACTACTGAAGTCTCCCAGCTCAGGCTGACACTACTGAAGTCTCCCAGCTCAGGCTGACACTACTGAAGTCTCCCAGCTCAGGCTGACACTACTGAAGTCTCCCAGCTCAGGCTGACACTATTGAAGTATCCCAGCTCAGGCTGACACTATTGAAGTCTCCGAGCTCAGGCTGACACTATGAAGTCTCCCAGCTGAGACTGACACTATTGAAGTTTCCCAGTTCAGGCTGACACTACTGAAGTCTCCCAGTTCAGGCTGACACTATTGAAGTCTCCCAGCTCAGAATGACACTATTGAAGTCTCCCAGCTCAGGCTGACACTATTGAAGTCTCCCAGCTGAGGCTGACACTATTGAAGTCTCCCAGCTCAGGCTGACACTATTGGAGTCTCCCAGCTCAGGCTGACACTATTGAAGTCTCCCAGCTCAGACTGATACTACTGAAGTCTCCCAGCTCAGACTGACACTACTGAAGTCTCCCAGCTTAGACTGACACTACTGAAGTCTCCCAGCTCAGGATGACACTACTGAAGTTTCCCAGCTCAGACTGACACTACTGAAGTCTCCCAGCTCAGGCTGACACTATTGAAGTATCCCAGCTCAGGCTGACACTATTGAAGTCTCCGAGCTCAGGCTGACACTATTGAAGTCTCCCAGCTGAGACTGACACTATTGAAGTTTCCCAGTTCAGGCTGACACTACTGAAGTCTCCTAGCTCAGGCTGACACTATTGAAGTCTCCCAGCTCAGGCTGACACTATTGAAGTCTCCCAGCTCATGCTGACACTATTGAAGTCTCCCAGCTCAGACTGACACTACTGAAGTCTCCCAGCTCAGACTGACACTACTGAAGTCTCCCAGCTCAGACTGACACTGCTGAAGTCTCCCAGCTCAGGCTGACACTACTGAAGTCTCCCAGTTCAGGCTGACACTACTGAAGTCTCCCAGCTCAGGCTGACACTATTGAAGTCTCCCAGCTCAGGCTGACACTATTGAAGTCTCCCAGCTCAGGCTGACACTATTGAAGTCTCCCAGCTCAGACTGACACTACTGAAGTCTCCCAGCTCAGACTGACACTACTGAAGTCTCCCAGCTCAGACTGACACTGCTGAAGTCTCCCAGCTCAGGCTGACACTACTTTAGTCTCCCAGCTCAGACTGACACTACTGAAGTCTCCCAGCTCAGGCTGACACTATTGAAGTATCCCAGCTCAGACTGACACTACTGAAGTCTCCCAGCTCAGGCTGACACTATTGAAGTCTCCCAGCTCAGGCTGACATATTTCAACAGTCAATATACAAAGTGGAATTTGACTGTGTCGCTGGAGTGGCTAGTTTGTTGTACATCCATATCCATCCTGTGGATGGTAGCGCAAGAACATATGGATACACGAAACGAACAGGAACTTGGTTCCAGAACGACTAACAGGAGAACATCTGGGTTTATACATATGCAATTTGTTTTATCTGTTGCAGGGAACTATAGGATATTTCCTGAATATTCGTATATTTGGTATTTTATTGTCGTTAATAAGAAACAGTAACGTATTACATTATTATTGTTTATCTTCTTATTCCTCAATAATTAAAGAATCTGATGGAATCTGACAGGAAAATATAGTTTTCCTTGTGCAGATAAATGATTTTTCTTAGTATTATACTGAAAGTGTGAAGCCAACCAGAAGCAGCATTCAAGGTACTGCTGTGAAACTGTCATATATTATTGGAGCAGCAAGCCCATTTAAGTACCAACTAATGTTTAATATAGAAAATAAACACTATGCCTCTGTCACCTGCTGGTTAAGTGGAACTCCTCGGTAATCAAACTTCTTTATCTCGGTAAATCTGCTGTTGGTAGTAACTGTTGATATTCTGATTAAATTGGGAAATATTTTCGCCACTAAAGGAAATCTCCTGACTTTTCACTAGACATTTAACACAAATATGACCTTTACATGTCCTAAGCGTCAACATATACTGCGTAGTATGTCTATTACTGGTGAATATAAATCCAGATGTACTCCTGTGAAAAACTTTTGGGGCCTTTTGTGTATCCATACGCTCTTGCGCTATCGTCCACAAGATTTATATGGAGCGTACAATGAATTAGTCGCTTCGGTGGCCAAATATAATCTATGGTGTGTGCTAGGGAGGCAGTCAATGTAATTTCCCCGCCATTTAATGGAGACGCACCTTTGACTGGGGACTATTTAAAAAGTTGCTTTATCATTCATTGGGCCTTTCAACCTTTCTATTTCCTCAGTACTTTCTCCAGCGACCTCTTTGTTGTCCTCGTTGAGGGAGGTGCTGCTGTCTTCCTGGGTGTCTGTTGTCGTCCTGGGTGTCTGTTGTCGTCCTGGGTGTCTGTTGTCGTCCTTACACTATATAATCAGTCTGACCAGACTTTGTTCCCTCAGCGGCCCGGTAGGGAAGTGTTGGAGTCCTTTTTTCTTTCCTCAAGAGTGTGTTGGCTGGATCGCATTTAATTAAACATCATTAAGTAGACAGATACCTTTCAGTCAACACTTGAATACTTCCAGCAGGAACTGGAGTTACACACACACAACCAGTGTTTCCTGACACGGAATATGACATTCCAGCAGGTACTGGATTTGCATAAACACGGGGCTGGGGTGTTTTCTAATCCAGAATTTGACATTCCAATAGTTTAATAAATACATTTCTCCCTTGATGCGACCCACAACAGTCAGATAACACACAGGTACTTTCTGTTTTTCACTGTCAGATGGGCAGGGGCAGTATTGGTGTAAGGAAACTTTCCAAGTGTTTCCCTGTGGCAAGGCATCGAACCCGAGACCTTGCTATTGTGAGTCGAATACTCTGACCAGTGAGGCTCTCGTGTTTTCCCTTTTAAGTTTTTAAATAATTTTTTTCCGATTCGATGATGTTTGCTTCGTTTTGTTTGTCTTTATTTCTTCTGCTGTGGTCTTTTATTTGTTCATTCCTGGTGTCAGTGATTGGATAATTGAGATTACGAAATGAGAGAGACTGTCACCATAAATCTTACTAAATATCGACAAGTAAATAATAGATGTAAATAGGGTGTAAAAACATGCAATTATATTAAGTTTTATAACCTGCATGAACTCTATATTTGTAGACAATAAAAAGCATTTAACTCTCCCTAGAAGTTGTATAGTTTTAATACCACTTATTTAAAAAGCCCCTCCCGGCTTTTTCGTCGCCATTTACGACACTCTTGGCTCACGGAGGAAACTTCTACTACACTTCGCTCCGGAGATGAAAAGAAACACTACAAGAACTGTTGAGAAATTAGGTAGAAACTCAGAGGTGTGTATATATACATACATGTACTTCCGCATGTGAGTATGAACTATGTGTAAGTAGTAGTAGTAGCAAGATGTACCTGTCATTTAAGGTGTTTATAAGGCAAAGTAAAGACACCAGCAATCCTAGCAGAGTGTAAACAATTAAAGGTAATGCCTCTCTGGGTGGGCGCTGTCTACCACAACTGGCAGGACGGTAAGGCCTCCTGGGTGGGCGCTGTCTACCACAACTGGCAGGACGGTAAGGCCTCCTGCGGGGTTTGTCTACCACAACTGGCAGGACGGTAAGGCCTCTCTGGGTGGGTGCTGTCTACCACAACTGGCAGGACGGTAAGGCTCCCTGGGTGGGGCTGTCTACACAACTGGCAGGACGGTAAGGCCTCCTGGGTGGGGCTGTCTACCACAACTGGCAGGACGGTAAGGCCTCCTGGGTAAAGGGTGCTGCTACCACAACTGGCAGGACGGTAAGGCCTCCCTGGGTGGTGCTGTCACCACAACTGGCATGACGAAGGCCTCTCTCGGTGGGTGCTTCTACCACAACTGGCATGACGCCTCCGGTGGTGCGCTACCACAACTGGCAGGATGTGGGCCTCCTGGGTGGGCTACACAACTGGCAGGACGGTAAGGCCCTCTGGTGGGTGCTGTCTACCACAACTGGCAGTGACGGTAAGGCTCCTGGGTGGGTGCTGTCTACACAACTGGAGGACGGTAAGGCCTCCTGGGTGGGGCTGTCTACCACAACTGGCAGGACGGTAGGCCTCCTGGGTGGGTGCTGCTCACCACAACTGGCAGGACGGTAGGCCTCCTGGGGGGTGCTGCTCACCACAACTGGCAGGACGGTAAGGCCTCCTGGGTGGGTGCTGTCACCACAACTGGCAGGACGGTAAGGCCTCCCTGGGTGGGTGCTGTCTACCACAACTGGCAGGACGGTAAGGCCTCCCTGGGTGGGTGCTGTCTACCACAACTGGCAGGACGGTAAGGCCTCCTGGTGGTGCTGTCTACACAACTGGGCAGGACGGTAAGGCCTCCCTGGGTGGGTGCTGCTACCACAACTGGCAGGACGGTAAGGCCTCCTGGGTGGGTGCTGTCTACTACAACTGGCAGGACGGTAAGGCCTCCTGGTGGGTGCTGTCTACCACAACTGGCAGGACGGTAAGGCCTCCTGGTGGGTGCTGTCTACCACAACTGGCAGGACTAAGGCTCCTGGTGGGTGCTGTCACCACAACTGGTGACGGTAAGGCCTCCTGGGTGGGTGCTGTCTACCACAACTGGCAGGACGGAAAGGCCTCCTGGGTGGGTGCTGTCTACCACAACTGGCAGGACGGTAAGGCCTCCCTGGGTGGGTGCTGTCTACCACAACTGGCAGGACGGTAAGGCCTCACTGGGTGGGTGCTGTCTACCACAACTGGCAGGACGGTAAGGCCTCCCTGGGTGGGTGCTGTCTACCACAACTGGCAGGACGGTAAGGCCTCCTGGGTGGGTGCTGTCTACCACAACTGGCAGGACGGTAAGGCCTCCCTGGGTGGGTGCTGTCTACCACAACTGGCAGGACGGTAAGGCCTCCCTGGGTGGGTGCTGTCTACCACAACTGGCAGGACGGTAAGGCCTCCCTGGGTGGGTGCTGTCTACCACAACTGGCAGGACGGTAAGGCCTCCCTGGGTGGGTGCTGTCTACCACAACTGGCAGGACGGTAAGGCCTCCCTGGGTGGGTGCTGTTCACCACAACTGGCAGGACGGTAAGGCCTCCTGGGTGGTGCTCTACCACAACTGGCAGGACGGTGGCCTCCCTGGGTGGGTGCTGTCTACCACAACTGGCAGGACGGTAAGGCCTCCCTGGGTGGGTGCTGTCTCACCACAACTGGCAGGACGGTAAGGCCTCCCTGGGTGGGTGCTGTCTACCACAACTGGCAGGACGGTAAGGCCTCCTGGGTGGTGCTGTCTACCACAACTGGCAGGACGGTAAGGCCTCCTGGGTGGGTGCTGTCTACCACAACTGGCAGGACGGTAAGGCCTCCTGGGTGGGTGCTGTCTACCACAACTGGCAGGACGGTAAGGCCTCCCTGGGTGGTGCTGTCTACCACAACTGGCAGGACGGTAAGGCCTCCCTGGTGGGTGCTGCACCACAACTGGCAGGACGGGGCCTCCTGGGGGGTGCTGCACCACAACTGGCAGGACGGTAAGGCCTCCTGGGTGGGTGCTGTCTACCACAACTGGCAGGACGGTAAGGCCTCCCTGGGTGGGTGCTGTCTACCACAACTGGCAGGACGGTAAGGCCTCCCTGGGTGGGTGCTGTCTACCACAACTGGCAGGACGGTAAGGCCTCCTGGGTGGGTGCTGTCTACCACAACTGGCAGGACGGTAAGGCCTCCTGTGGGTGCTGTCTACCACAACTGGCAGGACGGTAAGGCCTCCTGGGTGGTGCTGCTCACCACAACTGGCAGGACGGTAAGGCCTCCCTGGGTGGGTGCTGTCTACCACAACTGGCAGGACGGTAAGGCCTCCCTGGTGGGTGCTGTCTACCACAACTGGCAGGACGGTAGGCCCCTGGGTGGGTGCTGCTACCACAACTGGCAGGACGGTAAGGCCTCCCTGGTGGGTGCTGTCTACCACAACTGGCAGGACGGTAAGGCCTCCTGGGGGGTGCTGTCTACCACAACTGGCAGGACGGTAAGGCCTCCCTGGGTGGGTGCTGTCTACCACAACGGCAGGACGGTAAGGCCTCCCTGGGTGGGTGCTGTCTACCACAACTGGCGGGACGGTAGGCCTCCTGGGTGGGTGCTGTCTACCACAACTGGCAGGACGGTAAGGCCCCCCGGGTGGGTGCTGTCTACCACAACTGGCAGGACGGTAAGGCCCCCCTGGGTGGGTGCTGTCACCACAACTGGCAGGACGGTAAGGCCTCCCTGGGTGGGTGCTGTCTACCACAACTGGCAGGACGAAGGCCTCCCTGGGTGGGGCTGTCTACCACAACTGGCAGGACGGTAAGGCCTCCCTGGTGGGGTGCTGTCTACCACAACTGGCAGGACGGTAAGGCCTCCTGGGTGGGTGCTGTCTACCACAACTGGCAGGACGGTAAGGCCTCCCTGGGTGGGTGCTGTCTACCACAACTGGCAGGACGGTAAGGCCTCCCTGGGTGGGTGCTGTCTACCACAACTGGCAGGACGGTAAGGCCTCCCTGGGTGGGTGCTGTCTACCACAATGGCAGGACGGTAGGCCTCCCTGGGTGGGGTGCTGTCTACACAACTGGCAGGACGGTAAGGCCTCCCGGGGGGTGCTGTCTACCACAACTGGGCTTTGTACGAAAAATGAATTGATAAGAAGACACTTGCAACAGTTTGTATCTTTATTCCGAAACGTTTCGCCTACACCTTAGGCTTTCAGTCGAATACAGAAGAGTTTAGTGAAGCAGTAGAGATGTGAAGACGATGTAATCAGTCCATCACCCTTGAAGACATAGTTTGAGGTGGCTCCTCAGCCTGAGAAGGTTTTGCTCCTCTCAAATCTAATCCCATCTCACTTGAAAAGTGTCAAAGGTGTTTTTGTAAACATACCGTTCTGTTGCAAGTCTGACAGTCAATATGAAAACTGAAATTAGGTAAGGAGGTTCTGTCAGGACAAGTGTTTCCTGACGCGGGTCTTAGTCAGATGATGACTCGCCGTTGGAGCTTTGGTCACCCGGCCGAGGCCTTCCTGGCTTACCGGTCCCCCCTTTTAAAAATTATAGATGTTTGTCACCCTAATGGCACTACAGTTAACTGATGACACTGAGCTCGACCTCTGATCTTTCCTAATTTTATCATCACCTAAGGCACTTGACTCGCATAATAACTATATATTCATTAGAAAAACCAGATATAACTATTAAAAAAGTGGAAGAAAAAGGAATTAATTTAAATTCTATGGATACCATCACACTGAATTACTCCTGCATGATAAAATTGATGAATTAGCCAAAGCAAGTACCCATGAAAGAAAATGTAGAATATAGCTTCTGTATGTCTGTGTAAACCTTTAGGAATATTGGAGTGAGGTAAATGATGAATCTAAATTCGAAGGAATATGCTGAAGCCTGAGTACATCCACAACTCATTTTGATATGACCAGATAAGCACATTTACGAAGCAACTTGCAACGTAAAGACTCTGATGTAGTAGCCAGGCTTGGGTTTGGTTCCAAACACTTCGGATAGTTTGGCAGAAATTTAAAAATGATGAAACCAAACGCAAAGTATGTGGTCAGCCATGTGTTTACTCTTCCAGCACTTCGCTTTATTGTCCATTGATGAATATGGAGATGGCAACATAATATTATACTAAGGTAAAAATATTAATGAAAAAATCCAGATATATTTAGCAAATTCCCTAAATTTGCTTGCAACAGATCAGTCTGTGGACATATATCCAGATGTTTCCCTGTTAATCCTTTTTAGGGCCTAGTTCCTAGGCCTATGGGTAATCATATGCCTTGTGCCATGCCCACAGGAGAATATGGGCTGCATAATCCAGCTGTTTCCACACCAAACTCATCCTTTTAATCGTTCTGCCTTTTTTTCGTGATTCTCTCCGCCTGTCTCCGTATTCCAAATTTATTTCCTTCTGTACCTTTCCTTCCATTATTCTTCGTCTCGTTCTTCCCTGTCAACCACCCTTCTTATATACCTCCTTATGTTTCTCCTTATTCTTTTTTATCTCACCTCACTCTTTAACATATATTCAGCGTTTTCCTTGACTCATCCTAGTCTCAGCGGGGACCAGCCGAGTACTTATGTAGGGGACAGTTAGAACCGCTGTCCCACCGTATAATGGAGGCCCCGGAGGTGACCCCCCTTGCCGCCGCCTCCATCATTCACCCCTTCATTCTCTTCTCCCCACCCCACCCTTCCTTCCCATCTCATCCTCTTCATTTTCATTTCTTCCCCGTTCCCCCCATCCTTCATTCCTTTATTCCCTTATCCTAAACTCCCATATGTTTCATTTATCTAATACTTTCTCATTCACTCCATCCTCATCCCCGTCTCCAGGAAAATGGGATGTATACTGAGGAAGGGGTCAGCTTTCATTCCTTGGATAAGATCTCTTCAATACCATCATGGAAACTTCCTTGAGGGGGAAAACATGTGCGAACAAAAAAAAACCAATTAATTAATATATAGTTTTCATTTCTATTTTTATTTAATATTTACTGACTATTAAAAAAACAAATTAAAAAAAACGACATTAAAAAAAAAAAAAAAAAACTTTTTATTGTATTTTAAAAAAAAAAAATTTGGCGATCACCATGCCCAGCCCTTCTTGGGGGAGGGGGTGCCAAGGCTGGAGCTTGACCATCTGCGGCTCGTAAGCCTGCCCTTCCCGTTAGGAATTGGCAGACCTCCATGCCTGTGCTGGTGGGGAATGTGGCCAGGCCTGGGGCCAGTTGGTCCCGCCAATGGGGGTATCCCCTCCCATGGGAGACATAGGTCTCTGACACCCCACGCCAGGGCCGGAGCCGGGTCGCCATCTGGTAAAACCCGGGCCGGGAGAATTCCCGGTGAACCAACACCTCCTCCCCCCTTTAAAAAATTGTATAATAATATAAATGGCTTAATACACTGAAATAGTTATTTTTAATTACCATGAATAAAATGCATAATTACTGGTCGATCACCATGCCCAGCCCCTTTTTGGGCAGGGAGGTGCCGGCTGG
>WNWK01038665.1:0-17827 GCA_009830355.1 Cherax destructor | reverse complement strand
TCCCAGTTATCGTACCTTGTCCTTAACAATTTCCTCCCAAAGTAGTCTCCTTGTTCCCTATCGGTTTGGGGGTTTTTGGATTTAAAATCAATTTTTATCCAGAAATCTGTATGTATTATTTAGACTTATCCCCCATGCAACAATTTAAATGATCACGGAAAAAGGGGAGTGCCACCCCCCCCCCCCTTCCCCGATCCCGGTCTATTTGGGAACAATTTAAACCCTGAATGTGACATTAAAAGCAAGCATGCCCCGTTTTTTCGAATTAAACCACTTCTCAGTTATGGAAAATACATCAATGTTACCTGCACTAGCAACTAATCTCAACCCGTCCATCTTATTCCTCACCATACAAATTACTAAATATATTTTTAAAAGACCCTCCTTTTTTTTTCCCCTTCCTTGCTCATTTCTGTTTTTTCACTGTCCCTTTATTACTGTCCTTGTCATCTAGTACCACTGTCTTTCCCAGTATCCACCTTATTCTTGCCTATTATTATTTCCCCTAGAACTTATAATATTACTACACTGGGATTCCCACTTTTTCCCCCCCAAAAACCCCAAACCACTAATTTTTTTCTAGTTTAAAGCCATAACAGTTCCCTCCACGGGTTGCCAGTGCCCCCCCCCCCAGCCCCAGATAAGTGAACCCCATCCTGGCATACATGTCCCCCCATAGGTAGTAGGGGTAGAAAGCAACCACCCAGGGGGTGCACCCCCGTCCGGGCCAGGTGATCGGGAAAAAAAATTAAAATTGTTTCCCATAAGGGGGATTGCAAGGTTTTTTTCTCATAAAAACCCCTGATAACATATTCATTATTTCCCACTTTAATTTTGGGGCCCCAAAATCTATCACGGGCAAATATATATATAAACAAAATTCCGGGTTTTTTCTTCTTTTTTTAAAGCTTTTTTCTTTTTTTTTTCCCTTTTGTAAGGGTGGAAAGAATCCCCCCGTAACCCGGGGGTAATGGAGGCCCCAAGATGGGGGAGCAATGGGCTAGTAACCCTTCCCCCTGTACAAATTCAAAAACGAAAGAAGAAAACTTTAAAAAATTTTGTCTGAATGTGCGGGATGAAGTGCGGGGTTTTGATAAAAAAAAGAGATGATTGCCAAAGGTTATGAATGAAAAGAAGCGGATGTCCGGGCCCTGTTTAAAAAAAACCCGAAGGGGGGAAAGCCAGTGGGGAGAAATAAATGGGATTAAGTCAGGAGTACCCAGAAGAGTTGGGAGTTAAGGAAGGTAGAAAATGTTGAAGGATAAGATGGAAGGAAAAGGGGGAAAAAAATGTGTAAATTCAAGGATTATGTGGTTTTAAAATGGGGTTCGGATGCGAAAAGGGTCATGGGTAAATGCACCGGGAGAAGAGAGGAGGTAGAGGAGAGAGAGAGTTTTTAAGATGTTAAGCGAATGTATAGGAATTTTTGAACCAAATGAGAGAGTAATTGTGGGGGACCAAATGCTAAAGGGGGGAGAAACATGCAGAGAGGGTGTAGTGGGTTTAAGTTTGGGGTGCCGGGGTTAAATGATAAGGGGAGCCCATTGAACTTTTTGTATAGAAAGGGGTTTAGTTATAGGTAATACATTTTTTAAAAAAAAGAGGATAAATAAGTATACAAGATATGATGTAGGGCGTAATGACAGTAGTTTTTTGGGACTATGTTTTGGGTAGAAAAAGACTGTTGAGTAGATTTCGGGGAGGGCATGTTTATAGAGGGGCTACAGATAAGGCAATATTTTTTAATTTATAGCTAAGTGGGAGAAAAGGTAGATGGGATAAAAGGGAAAAATAGAACTTAAAAAAAAGAGAGGTGAAGGTTTAAAACCCAAAAGAGGAGGCAGTTGGGGTAAGATATAAACAACTTTTGGGAGGACAGATGGGCAAAAGGAGAGGAGGCAATGGGGTCGAAAATGTAGGGGGTAGTTTTAAAAGGGAAAATTTGGGATTTGTTCAGCAGAAGTTTGGGGTTTAAAGGGAGGGGGCAGGGGGGGAAGAGGATTGATTGGGGAAATGATGATGTAAAGGGGAAGAAAGGGGAAAAAAAGTTAGCAAAAGGAGAGGTTTTTACAAAGAGAAGGATGCAAGGGGGGAAAAATTATGGAGAAAAAGAGGGGTTTAAAAAGAGTGGGAAGCAATGAAAAAAGAGAGCAGATGAGAGAGTGGGAGATGTTACGAAAATTTTTGTTAAAAATAAAAAAAATTTTTGGAATGAGATTAATAAGTTGGGAAGCCTAGAGAACAAATGGATTTGACAGTTAAAAAAAGGAGAGGAGAGTTATTAAATGGAGAGTTAGGGGGAAAGGGAAGATGGAGAGAATATTTTTAGGATTTGTTAAATGTTGATGAAGACAGGGAAGTCAGATTTTTGTGGGAAGGGAGGGAAAAAAATCTTTTTAGGAGTGTAAAGCCCGTTGTGGGGTAGGGGGTTTTGTGAGGCAGTGGGTAGAATGAAAAGGGGGGAAGGCAGCCGGGATTGATGGGATAAAATAGAAATGTTAAAAGCATGGGGAAAAATTTTTGGGGTGGTTTGGGGCTATTATTTAAAAATGTATGGAAGAGGGTAAGGACCTAGGGGTTGGCAGAGAGCGTTATTGTTTTCCCTTTTTATAAAGGCAAAGGGGGCAAAAAAAGAGTAAAAAATTTTAGGGGAATGTTTTGTTGAGTGTACCCGGTAAAGTGTATGGTAGAGTTATTATTGGGAAAAAATTAAGAGTAAAACAGAAAGCAGGATAGCAGATGAACAAGGGGGGTTTTGGAAAGGTAGGGGGTGTGTAGGGCCAAGTGTTTACAGTGAAACAAAGGTGAACAGTATTTTGGGTAAGGGTAAAGATGTTTTTGTGGATTTTTGGATTTGGAAAAAAAACGTATGAAGGGAGATAGGGGGGAATGTGGCAGATGTTGCAGGTGTATGGAATAGGGAAGGTTACTGGAAAAGAAGAGTTTTTTTGAGGATAGTGAGGCCCAGGGTTAGAGTGTGGAGGGAAGGGGGCTATTTTTCCCCGTAAAAGTGGGCCTTAGACAAGGATTTTGTGATGTCACCGTGGTTGTTCAATATATTTATAGATGGGGTTGTGGGGAAGTGAATGCGAGGGTCTTGGAAGAGGTGTTGGGTTTAAAAAATAAAAAGCAAATACAAAGTGGGAGTTGTCACAGTTTCTTTTTGCTGATGACACTTTCTTTTTTGGGGATTCTGAAAGAAACTGCAGAGGTTGGTGGATGAATTTGGGAGGGTGTGTTTAAAAAAGAAAATTGAAAAAATGAATATAGGAAAGAGTAAGGTGATGAGGATAACAAAAAAATAGGTGACGAAAGATTGATATCAGATTGGAGGGAGAGAGTAAAGGAGGAGGGTGAATGTATTCAGATATTTGGGGGGACATGTCGGGGATGGGTCTATGAAGGATGAGGTGAACTGAAATTTATGAGGGGAAAAGGGTGAGTGGAGCACTGGGGTTTTGTGGAGACAAAGAACCTTGTCTTGGAAGTAAAGAGGGGAAAAGTATGAGAGATAGTTATACCCCAAAGCTCTTTTATGGGTGTGAAGCATGGGTATGAATGTTGCAAGAGGAGAAGGCTGAGGCAGTGGAGATTCAAGTCTGAGGTCAATGTGTGGGTGAATATAATGCAGAGAATTTATTTTAAAAATTTGGGGGGGAAAAGTGGGTTAAAAAAAAAAAAAAAGATTTCCAGAGAGCTGAGGAGGGGGTTTTTGAGGTGGTTTTTGGGCATGTAGAGAGAATGGAACGAGAAAAGAGTGATTTGGGGAGGTATAAATCTGTAGGGGGAGGGAAGGGGAGGGGTTTTTTCTAGGAAAGGTTTGGGGGGAGGGGGAAAGGGAAGTTTTGTGGTGAGGGGGTTGGGCCCCAAAATGTGTGAGCGATTTGATAGGAGTGAATGGAGGCATATGGTTTTTTAAAACTTGACGTGCTGTTGGAGTGTGAGCAAAGTAACATTTTAAAAGGGGTTGGAAAATGGGAGGCCGGACTTGAGTTCTGGAGATGGGAATAAGGGGCCGGGACTCTGAAGGAGGGGGGTTTAAAGTTGCAGTTTTATAACTGGGAGGGAAAGCAACCCCTTTTGGCAAAAACAGTGATGGAGTGGAAGATGATGGGAAAATTTTTTTTTGCCCCCCCCCCTTTGGGAACCCGGGGATTTTTAATAAAAAAAAAAAGAGGTTCCAGTTGTCAATGAATGTTACTGCATTTTTTCCCTTTCAGTATTTGTCCAGCCAGCATTTGACCCCTAGAAGAGGAAAGGGGAAATTTTTGACACGCTTATTCCCGGGGGATGGGATTTTGGGGGTCCAAGGTGCCTGGGTTTCCCCCCGAGCCCCGTGGGGCAGGGGAAAAATTTTGGGGGGAACAGTTGGGCCCAGAAGACGGGGGGATTTCCCCCTCCCATGGCCGACATTAGTCTCAGACCCCCAGACAGAGAAAGGCCGGGGCCCCCTTGAAAAGGCCCGGGGGGGGCGATTATACCAGCGGGAAATACTACTTACCCCCACTGTGCTCCAAATTTCTCCAAGATTACGGGGCTCGCACACCAACCGATTACCTCATCTTTTTTTGTATAGCTTTTCTTTTCTAATTTTGTTCCCTTTTAATTTGTAAAGGGTAAACCACTGGGTGGCAAAACGTCAAAGTAAAGATACCCGATGTTACACGGTCTAATTTTCACGGTGATTCTTTTTTTCAAAAATTTAAACCCCATAAGATAAGAAGAGACACATTTCATCAGTTGGGTATAATTTTGGAGAAACGTTTACCACGGAAGGGGTTCTTTAGTCAAGTGCACAGGAGAATAACTTATAGGCAGCAGGAGTGGGGGAAAGGGAAAGATGAAGCAATCAGTCCAATATGTTACATAAGTGGAAAAATATACACATAAGCAGTATAATGTGATCCTTTATTGAAAACGTTTCGCCCATGCATGGGCTTTATCAAAGTCGACAGATCTCCTGGAAAATGAGCAACATGGAGATATATATGGGTACAGTCAGGTGGAGAATGTTGGGTCAGGTGGAGCTGCATGTGACAGTCTTAAAAGTAGTGTGATATTTAAAAAACATTGTGTGACTTAAAGGACCTGCAGTGTTCCATTCTTGAGTTCTAGGTGGCATGCTTGGAAGTTTCTTGGCAATAGGTTCACTATTTGTAGAAGCCGTTGTTCTGGTTGAAGTTGTTGGATATACAGAAAATGATGATTCCAGGATTCTTCGGTATTTCGTGTTGTCTTCTCTGGCGATGAGTCTTGCGTTTCTGTAGTTGATTAAATGGTTGTGTAAATTTCGGTGTTGAACACAGGCTTTCTTGAGTCGTCAGATCTGCCTGCGTACTGGTGTTCTGAAATGCGTGTTTGTAGGTCTCTGGATGTTTCGCCAACGTATAATTTGCTGCAGTCTAAAAGGGATTTTTATCCCCCTGCCGTGGATTGAAGTTTTTTCCTGTCTGTTACTGGTAATGTCCTTGATGTTGGTGGATGTGGAGGTGGATACTCGGAATGAGGTCTTAGAAAAATGTTGGAAACTTTTTTGGGAAAGGGATTGGGTGGGAAGGACTATGTATCTCTTCTCAGCAGTGTCTTCTCTGGGTGTGTGAAGATTTTTAATGCTGAACCTTTGCCAGAAACTTCTTCAACGCTATCCCACCTAGAACTCAAGAATGGTACACTGCAGGTCCTTTAAGTCACACAATGTTTTTAACTATCACACTATTTTTAAAAGACTGTCACATGCAGCTTTCTCCACCTGACCCAGCATTCTCCCCCTTTACTGTACCCTATATATCTCCATGTTGCTCATTTTCCAGGTAGATCTGTCTGTGACTCGATAAAGCCCACTGCGTGGGCGAGCTTGTCAATAAAGGATCACATAATACTGCTTATGTGTTTATTTTTTCCCCCTGTGTCGGTATTTCCATTTATTTCCATGTTACATAATGTCTCAATCTTCAACTTGTAGGTTTTAAACCATTTATCACATCTGTCAGACACTGCAACATCATGGGATCTTGATAAAAAATTCTTCAACACTTGTCCAACCGTTGGACGAAGATCTACACCTGTGGATGGTTCCCCTATGATCCCACCTCTTCCCGCTTCCACTCACCTTATTACAGTATATAAAGCCTCTTCTTCGGCCCTATGCTGATTTTTTTACGAGATTGATGGATTAAACACATCGATTCCCGGCTGAGGACTGATTACCTCAAACTCATCCTCTCCTTACATCTTTCTGCTTTGTATTTTACTGATGAACCACTGTGTGGCGAAATGTTTTTTTAATAAAGATTCCCATATGTTGCATAAGTCTCTCAATCATCAACTTGTCGGTTTTAAAATTTATCACACAGGGGTCAGTGTTGTGCCCTTGCTGTTTACAATCTATATAAACGACAAGACGGGGGAAAAAATATTAACTAAGCAAAATTTACCGATGACACCAAAATAGGCCGACGAATTAATTCTGACGGATATTAGAGCACTGCAGGAAGATTTGAATAGACTGATACAGTGGTCGTAAAATGGCAGATGCCCGTTTTTAAAATAGACAAATGTAATAATATTGGTAGGTTACCGACAATATGTTGTAAAAAGGAAAAAATGCAACTAAATGCATTTATTGTGGCAACGTTTCCTCTCCAGGAGCTTTCTCAAGCCGTTACAAGCGATAATGGGGGAAATTTGGGGCACCCCGGCTGGTCGATGTTTCAGCCCCAAAACCCCGAGGTGCCAGGGAGGGGGTTTTTGCTGTTCAGGTGAAAAAGGGCAGGGGGGGGAAAGGCCATCCCCCATTGGGCTGTCCAAAGGGGGGAAAGGGGTGAAAATTTTGTTGAAAAAGCCCGCTGTTCCGGGGGAAAAACGAAACCAAAAAGATTTAACATATAAAGTGGGATCATTATTGGGAAACGTTTCCCAAAAGGGCTTCATCAGCCCAATACAAAGTAGAAATTTTCCCTCAATAAAGACCCCCAACTGTTGCATATGTGTCAATTTATAACTTGTCGGTTTCTGAACCATTCATCTACATCCTGTCTGACACAGCAACAGCTTGGGTTTTTGATACAAACAATTTTTTACACTTGTCCAACCTTGGAAAATTTTAGAATAGTGGATGGACTACTATGACCCCGCCTCCTCCTGCTTCATCTCACCTGATTACAGCATATGCCACCTTACGGCCTTGTGCTACACTTCTAACAAGATTGATGGACTGAACACACGACCCGGCCCGAGGGACTGATAACCTCAAACCCCCTCTCCTTACCCTTTTTCTACTTTGTATTGACTGATGAACCCTGTGGCGAAACGTTTCAAAAAGATACCCAACTGTTGCATATGTGTCAATTTAAATTTTTTGGGGGGAAAACAAGGCCTTAACATTACACTGTGTTGAATTAGCAGGGAGACATGGTTTTAGAGGATTCTGTTGGGTTCAGAGAGGGAAGCTGCCTTGTTTTTTAATTGTGAGAAAAAAAAAAGGCAGTTTCCCCTTTTGGTCTTAAAAAATCCCCCGGGCAAAAAACCCTTCACATAGCCCCCCTCCAATTCAACCGACTAGAGGGGAAATTCGGCCTCATATTTCAACCTCCGCAAAATATTTGTCTAACCTATTGTTTACTACCCTAGTATTTGTTTTATCCCTTTTCTCATGTGCATATTGATTGTTCTACCTTATTGTATTTACTACTACTACTAATATCACTACTACTACCACCACTAGTATTTCACCTCACTTTTTAGGAATAAAACCCCTTTTCCATTATCGCTTGTAACGGCTTGAGAAAGCCGGAACGAAACGTTACAATAAATGTCACTTTAGTTGCATTTGTGTCCTTTTTTTAACATATTTGGGAATTCACCAATATTATTTTATTTGTCTATATTAAATGCATCTGCCACTTCTACGACCACTGTATCATTATTCAAATCTTCCGCAGTGCCAATATCCCGTCAGAATTAATTCTCGGCCTATTTTGGGTCATCGGTAAACTTGCCGTTTTATTCCCCCCTCTATGTCGTTTATATAGATTTAAACAGCAAGGGGACAAACTGACCCCCGTGAAAAAGGGTTTAAAACCACAAGTTGATGATTGAAGACTTATCAACATAAGGGAATCTTTATTGAAAAAAAAAATTTTGCCACACAGTGGCTTAAAAAAACAAAGCAGAAAGATGTAAGGAGAGGATGAGTTTGAGGTAATCAGTCCTCGCCTGGGTCATTGTTTAATCCATCAATCTCGTAGAAAATCAGCATAGGGCCGAAGAAAGGCTTTATATACTGTAAAAAGGTGAGTGGAAGCAGGAAGAGGTGGGATCATATGGAAATCCACTAGTGTAAGTAGATCTTCGTCCAACGGTTGGGGAAGTGTTGAAGAATTATTTCTATCAAGATCCCATGATGTTGCAGTGTCTGACAATGTGATAAATGGTTTAAAACCTACAAATTGAAGATTGAGACACTTATGTAACATGAAAAAATGGAAAAAACGAAAAATGGAAAAATCACATAAGCATATTATTTTTCCTTATTGAAATTTCGCCCACGCAGGGTTTTTTCGTACAGACAATCCCGGAAAAAAGCAACATGGAAATAAAGGGTAAAAGGGGAGAATGTTGGGGAGGTGGAGAAAGCTGCAGTGACAGTCTTGTGGTGATAGTTAAAAAAAATTTTGTGACTTAAAGGACCTGCAGTGTACCATTTAGTTCTAGGTGGGATAGCGTTGAAGGTTTCTGGCAAAGGTTGATTAAACATCTTCAAAACACCCAGAGAAGACACTGCAGAAGAGATACATAGTCCTTCCCCCCAACCCATTTCCAAACAAGTTTCCAACATTTTTTTTGCCTCATTCCGGTATCCACCTCCACATCCACCAACATCAAGGACATTACCAGTAACAGCAGGAAAAAAATTCAATCCCCGGGGGGTTACAAATCCCCTTTTAAAGACTGCAGCAAATTTTCGTTGGCGAAAATCCCGAGACCTACAAACACGCATTCAGAACACCAGTACGCAGGCAGATCTGACGACTCAAGAAATGCCTGTGTTCAACACCGAAATTTACACAACCATTTAATCAACTACAGAAACGCAAGACTCATCGCCAGAGAAGACAACACGAAATACCGAAGAATCCTGGAATCATCACTTATCTGTATATCCAACAACTTCAACCAGAACAACGGCTTCTACAACATAGCTGAACCTATTGCCAAGAAACTTCTTCAACGCTATGCCACCTAGAACTCAAGAATGGAACACTGCAGGTCCTTTAAGTCACACAATGTTTTTAACTATCACACTACTTTTAAGACTGTCACATGCAGTTTTCTCCACCTGACCCAGCATTCTCCACCTGACTGTACCCTATATATATCTCCATGTTGCTCATTTTCCAGGTAGATCTGTCTGTGACTCGATAAAGCCCACTGCATGGGCGAAACGTTGTCAATAAAGGATCACATTATACTGCTTATGTGTATATTTTTCCACTTATGTAACATATTGGACTGATTGCTTCATCTTTTCCTTGCCACCACTCCTGCTGCCTATAAGTTATTCTCCTGTGCACTTGACTAAAGAAGCCTATCGCGTAGGCTAAACGTTTCTGCACTAACTATACCCAACTGATGCACATGTGTCTCTTCTTATCATTATGTGGTTGGGGCTGACAAAGAATCACCGTGAAAATTAGACACGTGTAACATCTGGGTATCTTTACTGTAGACGTTTTGCCATCCAGTGGTTTTATCACTACAAATTCAAAGACAAAATTAGAAGAAAGAAAAACTATACACAAAAGATGAGGTAATCAGTTGGTGTGCAGAGCACCGTAATCGTGGAGAAACTGGAGCACAGTCAGGGTAAGTAGTAGTTCGCTGGTATAATCGCCCCTCCCGGGCCTTTTCCAAGAGGTGGCCCGGCCTTGGCTCTCTGTCGTGGGAGTGTCTGAGACTAATGTCGGCCATGGGAGGAGGTACAAGTACCTCCACGTCTTCTGGGACCAACTGTTCCCAGGCCTAGCCCCATTCCCTGCCCCCACGGGGCTCGGAGGGAGAAGCTAGGCACCTTGGACTGCCAAATATCCCATCCACACTGGGCTCGAAGCGTGTGGCAGACAATGTATGCTGCTATGCTATGGTGTCAAATGCTGGCTGGACAAATACTGTAAGGAAAATGCAGTAACATTCATTGACAACTGGAACCTCTTATTTTATTTTTTTTATTAACACATCGGCCGATTCCCACCAAGGCAGGGTGGCCCGAAAAAGAAAAACTTTCATCATCATTCACTCCATCACTGTCTTGCCAGAAGGGTGCTTTACACTACAGTTATAAAACTGCAACATTAACACCCCTCCTTCAGAGTGCCGGCACTGTACTTCCCATCTCCAGAACTCAAGTCCGGCCTGCCGGTTTCCCTGAATCCCTTCATAAATGTTACTTTGCTCACACTCCAACAGCACGTCAAGTATTAAAAACCATATGCCTCCATTCACTCCTATCAAATACGCTCACACATGCTTGCTGGAAGTCCAAGCCCCTCGCACACAAAACTTCCTTTACCCCCTCCCTCCAACCTTTCCTAGGCCGACCCCTACCCCGCCTTCCCTCCACTACAGATTTATACACTCTCGAAGTCACTCTGTCTCGTTCCATTCTCTCTACATGTCCAAACCACCTCAACAACCCCTCCTCAGCTCTCTGGACAATCGTTTTGGTAATCCCGCACCTCCTCCTAATTTCCAAACTCCGAATTCTCTGCATTATATTCACACCACACATTGACCTCAGACATGACATCTCCACTGCCTCCAGCCTTCTCCTCGTTGCAACATTCATCACCCATGCTTCACACCCATATAAGAGCGTTGGTATAACTATACTCTCATACATTCCCTCTTTACTTCCATAGACAAGGTTCTTTGTCTCCACAGACTCAAGTGCTCCACTCACCCTTTTCCCCTCATCAATTCTATGATTCACCTCATCCTTCATAGACCCATCCGCCGACATGTCCACTCCCAAATATCTGAATACATTCACCTCCTCCATACTCTCTCCCTCCAATCTGATATCCAATCTTTCGTCACCTATTCTTTTGTTATCCTCATCACCTTACTCTTTCCTATATTCACTTTCAATTTTCTTCTTTTACACACCCTACCAAATTCATCCACCAACCTCTGCAGCTTCTCTTCAGAATCTCCCTAAAGCACAGTGTCATCAGCAAAAAGCAACTGTGACAACTCCCACTTTGTATTTGCTTCTTTATCTTTTAGCCCAACACCTCTTGCCAAGACCCTCGCATTCACTTCTCTTACAACCCCATCTATAAATATATTGAACAACCACGGTGACATCACACATCCTTGTCTAAGGCCCACTTTTACTGGGAAATAGTCCCTTCCCTCCTACACACTCTAACCTGAGCCTCACTATCCTCATAAAAACTCTTCACTGCTTTCAGTAACCTTCCTCCTATTCCATACACCTGCAACATCTGCCACATTGCCCCCTATCTACCCATCATACGCCTTTTCCAAATCCATAAATGCCACAAAAACATCTTTACCCTTATCCAAATACTGTTCACCTATATGTTTCACTGTAAACACTTGGTCTACACACCCCTACCTTTCCTAAAGCCCCTTGTTCATCTGCTATCCTGCTTTCTGTTTTACTCTTAATTCTTTCAATAATAACTCTACCATACACTTTACCAGGTACACTCAACAGACTTATTCCCCTATAATTTTTGCACTCTCTTTTGTCCCCTTTGCCTTTATACAAAGGAACAATACACGCTCTCTGCCAATCCCTAGGTACCTTACCCTCTTCCATACATTTATTAAATAATAGCACCAACCACTCCAAAATTATATCCCCACCTGCTTTTAACATTTCTATCTTTATCCCATCAATCCCAGCTGCCTTACCCCCTTTCATTCTACCCACTGCCTCACGAACTTCCCTACACCCACAACTGGCTCTTCCACACTCCTACAAGATGTTATTCCTCCTTGCCCTACACGAAATCACAGCTTCCCTGTCTTCATCAACATTTAACAAATCCTCAAAATATTCTCTCCATCTTCCCGATACCTCTAACTCTCCATTTAATAACTCTCCTCTCCTATTTTTAACTGTCAAATCCATTTGTTCTCTAGGCTTCTCAACTTATTAATCTCATTCCAAAACTTTTTCTTATTTTCAACAAAATTTGCTGATAACATCTCACCCACTCTCTCATCTGCTCTCTTTTACATTGCTTCACCACTCTTTTAACCTCTCTTTTTCTCTCCATATACTCTTCCCTCCTTGCATCACTTCTACTTTGTAAAAACCTCTCATATGCTAACTTTTTCTCCTTACTACTCTCTTTACATCATCATTCCACCAATCGCTCCTCTTCCCTCCTGCACCCACTCGCCTGTAACCACAAACTTCTGCTGAACACTCTAACACTACATTTTTAAATCTACCCCATACATTTTCGACCCCATTGCCTACACTCTCACTAGCCCATCTATCCTCCAATAGTTGTTTATATCTTACCCTAACTGCCTCCTCTTTTAGTTTATAAACCTTCACCTCTCTTTTACTTACTGATTCTATTTTCCTTGTATCCCATCTACCTTTTACTCCCACTGTAGCTATAACTAAAAAGTGATCTGATATATCTGTAGCCCTCTATAAACATGCACATCCTGAAGTCTACTCAACAGTCTTTTATCTACCAATACATAGTCCAACAAACTACTGTCATTACGCCCTACATCATATCTTGTATACTTATTTATCCTCTTTTTCTTAAAATATGTATTACCTATAACTAAACCCTTTCTATACAAAGTTCAATCAAAGGGCTCCCATTATCATTTACACCTGGCACCCCAAACTTACCTACTACACCCTCTCTGCATGTTTCTCCCACTTTAGCATTTAGGTCCCCTACCACAATTACTCTCTCATTTGGTTCAAAAGTTCCTATACATTCGCTTAACATCTCCCAAAATCTCTCTCTCTCCTCTACACTCCTCTCTTCTCCAGGTGCATACACGCTTATTATGACCCACTTTTCGCATCCGACCCTTATTTTAATCCACATAATCCTTGAATTTACACATTTATATTCCCTCTTTTCCTTCCATAACTGATCCTTCAACATTATTGCTACCCCTTCCTTAGCTCTAACTCTCTCAGATACTCCTGACTTAATCCCATTTATTTCTCCCCACTGAAACTCGCCTACCCCTTCAGCTTTGTTTCGCTTAGGGCCAGGACATCCAACTTCTTTTCATTCATAACATCGGCAATCATCTCTTTCTTATCATCTGCACTACATCCACGCACATTCAGACAACCCAATTTTATAAAGTTTTTCTTCTTCTCGTTTTTAGTAGATTTGTACAGGAGAAGGGGTTACTAGCCCATTGCTCCCGGCATCTTAGTCGCCTCATACGACACGCATGGCTTACGGAGGAAAGATTCTTTTCCACTTCCCCATGGACAATAGAGAAAATAAAAAGAACAAGAGCTATTAAGAAAAAGAAGAAAAACCTAGATGTGTGTATGTATATATATGCATGTGTATGCCAGTGTAGTGTGACCTAAAGTGTAAGTAGAAGTAGCTAGATATACCTGTTATCCAGCGTGTTTATGAGACAAAAAAAAGACACCAGCAATCCTACCATCATGTAAAACAGTTTCAGGTTTCTGTTTCACAGTCACCTGGCAGGACGGTAGTACCTCCCTGGGTGGTTGCTGTCTACCAACCTACTACCTATGGCAGAAATGACATGTATGCCAGGGATGGGGTTCACTTATCTAGGTCTGGGGTGGGGGCACTGGCAACTGCAGTGGAGGGAACTGTTATGGCTTTAAACTAGAAAAAGTTAGTGGTATGGGTTTTGGGGGAAAAACAGTGAAGTCCCAGTGTAGTAATATTATAAGTTCTAGGGGAACTAATAATAGGCAGAATAAGGTGGATACTGGAAAGACAGTGGTACTAGATGACAAGGACAGTAATAGGTACAGTGAAAAAACAGAAATGAGCAGGAAGGGTAAAGAGAAAGGAGGGTCTTTAAATATATATTATAGTAATTGTCATAGTGCTAGGAATAAGATGGACGAGTTGAGATTAGTTGCTAGTGCAGGTAACATTGATGTATTTGCCATAACTGAGAAGTGGTTTAATTCGAAAAATCGGGACATGCTTGCTGAATGTCACATTCAGGGTTTTAAATTGTTCCAAGTAGACAGAAGTATCGGGAAGGGGGGTGGGGTGGCACTCTATGTCCGTGATCATTTAAATTGTTGCATGAAAACGGGTATAAAGTCTGAAATAATACATACAGAGTCTGTCTGGATAGAATTGATTTTAGGCGTGATATACCGTCCTCCAAACTTCGATAGGGAACAAGGGAGACTACTTTGGGAGGAAATTGTTAAGGCCACAAGGTACGATAACGTAGTAATTCTAGGGGACTTTAACTTTAGTCAGATTGATTGGAATTTCTTGACAGGGAATTTAGAATCTAATGACTTTTTAGAAGTAGTTCAGAATTGTTTTTTGAAGCAGTTTGTGACAGAACCTACAAGGGGAAATAACCTACTTGACTTGGTTCTGGCAAACAAGGAAACCCTTGTTAATAATTAAGAAATTACAGAGGAACTCAGCACAAGCGACCACAACTCAATTACCTTTAGGATCGAATGGATGTATGATAGGGATAATTCAGTAACGGTCCCAGAATTTCGCTTAGCAGATTACAATGGACTTAGGGAATACTTATCATCTGTGGACTGGGGTAACGAAGACAGCTATCAATATGACAGCTTTCTTAACACTATACAGGCTGCCCAAAGAACATTTATCCCGTATAAAGAAATTAGATCAAGTAGAAATGACCCAAAATGGATGAATAATAGGCTCAAATATCTTTTAGGGCAGAAGAAAGGAATTTATAAGTGCATAAAAAGAGGTGAGAGTCATCTTATAAATCAGTATACTGACATTAAGAGGGACGTTAAAAATGGGATAAGAAAAGCTAAACGGAACTATGAAATTAAAGTTGCTAGGGATTCAAAAACTAACCCCAAAAGTTTTTTCTAGGTTTATAGAACAAAAGTTAGAGATAAGATAGGTCCCCTTAAAAATAACTCTGGGCATCTTACTGACAAGGAGAATGATATGTGCTCTATTTTTAATAATTATTTTCTCTCGGTTTTCACACAATAAGACACTAATAATATCCCAGTAATTAATTGTTATAGTGAACCTGAAGAAGATAAATTATGTAATATCACAGTCACTAGCAAAATGGTTATGAAACAAGTAGACCGACTGAAACAAAATAAATCACCGGGTCCTGATGAACTTTTTTCAAAGGTTCTTAAGGAATACAAATGGAACTTTGTGAACCATTAACTAACATTTTTAATTTATCTCTTCAAACAAGTGTAGTGTCTGATATGTGGAAGATGGCTAATGTAATTCCTATTTTTAAAGCAGGGGACAAGTCTCTACCATCAAATTACCGCCCAATAAGCCTGACCTCAATTGTAGGCAAATTATTAGAGTCAATTATAGCTGATATTATAAGAAGCCATCTAGATAACCATAATTTGATTAATGATACTCAGCATGGATTCACGAGGGCCGTTTCTGCCTAACTAATTTATTAACTTTCTTGGTAAAGCTGTTGATCACGATAAAGAATTGATATTGTTTATTTAGACTTTAGTAAGGCTTTGATAGAGTACCGCACCAGAGACTGTTAAGGAAAGTGGCAGCTCATGGAATTGGGGAAAAGTTCTGTCATGGATCGAGTCATGGCTCACCATTAGGAAGCAGAGAATGTGCTTAAATATGATTAAATCTGAGTGGGGATCTGTAACAAGTGGCATTCCACAGGGATCAGTCTTAGACCCATTGATGTTTATAATATATATCAATGACCTTGATGAGGGAATTACTAGTGATATGAGCAAATTCGCCGATGACACGAAGATAGGTAGGATAATTGATTCAAACGTTGATGTCAGGGAACTTCAGGAGGATTTAGACAAACTCAATTCCTGGTCAGAAAAGTGGCAGATGCAGTTCAATGTAGATAAATGCAAGGTTCTGAAGCTCGGAGTGTCCATAACCCAAGCACTTATAAGTAACGTAGAACTTAGCCATACAGATTGCGAAAAGGACTTGGGGGTTATGGTAAGCAGCAACCTTAAGCCAAGACAGCAATGCCTAAGCGTACGTAATAAGGCAAACAGATTACTGGGATTTATTTCAAGAAGAGTAAGCAACAGAAGTCCAGAGGTTATATTACAGCTTTATACATCGTTAGTAAGGCCTCACCTAGATTACGCAGCTCATTTCTGGTCTCCATATTACATAATGACTATAAATTCGTTAGAAAACATTCAGCGTATAATGACTAAATTAATACATAGCATTAGAAATCTATTGAATCTTTTCTTTTGTTTTTAACTGTTAAATGCATTTGTTCTTGAGGCTTTCTCAACTAATTGATCTCACTTCTAAACTTGCTCACTCATTTCATTAGCTCTACTTTTACACTCCCTTACCACTCTTGTAACCTCGTTTTTAATCTCTTTATACTCCACCCTCCTTATACCATTTCTACATTGGAAAAACTTTTGATAAGCCAATCGTTTCTCTTACCTCATCATTTAACTAATCACAACTCTTCCCTCCTATACCCGTCCTACTCACAAACTTCAGCTACTCACACTAATAATGCATTGCTAAATCTTTCCCATACCTAATCGACACCCCTCATTATCTGCTCACTCTTTCCAGCCCACTATATTCCCAATATACGTTTATTTCTTACCTTATCTCCTTTAATTTATAACCTTTCACTTCATTCTTACCCACTGATGACATTCTCCTTGTACCTCACCTACCTCTTACTCTCACTACCATTAAATAATGCTCTGATATGTTTGAGTTCCCCATAAAAAGTTGCACAACCAGAAGTCTGCCCATCAGCCTATTATCTATTAATACATTGTCCAGAAAACTGCTATCATTACACCCTATATCGTATTTCGTGTACTTATCATATTTTTCCTCATAATACATAGTACCTACTGCCAAGCCACTTTGTATGCATAATTCAATCAGGGGGAACCCATTATCACTCACCTTTGACACTCCAAACTTACCTACTACGCACTTTGCAACAGGTTCTCCCACTTTAGCATTTACATAACCCACAACAATTATTATCTCAAAACTCTCTTACTAAAGACTTAGCACCTCAATCTCTTTCTCCTCTACAGTCCTCTAATCTCTAGATGCTTTAACACTTACTATTACCAACTTCTCACGCCTCATCCTTATTTTAATCTACATAATTCTTGAGTTTATACACTTATATTAACTTTTTAATATTCCTACTATTTTTTCCTGCGCTCGGATCCTCTCAGATATACCTGACATAATTTCATTTACGCCTCCCCACCAAAATTCCTCTACAAACTTTACCTTTGTTTGGTTTAGAGTAAGAATATTCAGTTTCCCTTCATTCATAACATTCATAATAGATTCACTCTTCACATTTGTAATATATCCATGAACAAACAACTAACGTTTAAAATGTCCTAATTTGCGTTTTTAGTAATTGATACATTGTACCCAGCAGCAGGCGAGTGTTTTTAGTAATTGGTACATTGTACCCGGCAGCAGGCGAGTGTTTTTAGTAATTGATACATTGCTCCCGGCAGCAGGCGAGTGTTTTTAGTAATTGATACATTGTACCCGGCAGCAGGCGAGTGTTTTTAGTAATTGATAGA